>CM060128.1:21693611-21866111 GCA_030522415.1 Channallabes apus | reverse complement strand
AGGGCTTGTTAACGGAATACCTACAGTATGGAGATTAGACCAGTTGCGAGGCGCATGTTGTGTGTTTGAAAGGATGAATGTGTCGTTTAATAAGGTGGATGCAGAATTTACCGAGTGGTAATGGACATATTTCAGCTCCGAAGGAAAGAACAGAGTCTTTCCTTGGATTTCTTGGTGTGGGTTTCCCGCTCAACCATGACTATAATAATAATAATAATAATAATAGTAATATATTTTAAATATAGCCGCATTTCATGACACTCAAGGACATCTTACACACCATAAAAATAAATTAATTAATTAATAAAAAAATAATAATAATAAAGGTGGAGACAGAGATCCCCGAGGCAGAGTTTCGAGAAGGAAGGACTCTCCGGCGAGACGGCGCTGTGCGCTTTAGAAGGCATTTTCACTCTGTTCTCTGGAATAGTCTCTAGATCGCAAGTTTTCACGCTCGATCGTCGCTGATGGGTTCGAGTACTCGATTAATCGAGTACTCGTGCACATCCCTAGTATGCGCTGTTGGACAGGAAGCCAGTGTAATGGCGCTTTTCCACTGTTCCACAGTTCAGTTCAACTCACTTTTGGGGGGTTTTCCACTTGGAACAGTACCTGGTACCTGGTCCTTTTTTTTAGTACCACCTCAGCCGAGGTTCCAAGTGCGCCGAACCGTTACCAAAACGTGACGTGTAAACTCTGCTGGTCACTGATTGGCCAGAGAAAATCGCCATTACTGCGTCACTGAACTTGCGACACGAGACACAACAGAACCGCTATATTTAGAACAGCCAGAGAAGGATCGGACGCACCTTTTTGTATTAACCAAAAATTTTCTTTGGCTGCCATCAGCCTCTTTTGAAACAAACTCCTTCGTCTCGCTGTTAAAAACATCCACATGCTGAGAATGAAGAACACCATGCCGTCCATATGCTCCATTGTTGTGTGTTTGTTTGTGGTGCGTTTACGATGATGTCACGGCAGTAGAGGCGCCGCATATAAAACGACACGTGAATAATCCTGCCCACTCTAAAGCGGTACTAAACTGCAGTGGAAGTGCGAACCGAGCCGAACTGAGCCGAACCAAAGTGAACTGTACTGAACCGTGCTGTGTCGTACTATGCAGTGGAAAAGAGGCGTAACTGTTGAAGAACAGGAGTTATGTGGTCCATTGTAGGAGTTCTAGTTAGTATCCTAGCTGCTGAGTTTTGTACTAACTGTAACTTATGTAATAGTTTGAGGTGAAGACCAAAAAAAAAAAAGAGCATTGCAATAGTCTATGCGTGTGATGATGAGAACATGATTAAAAAGCTGATTAATGCTCTTATCCCACTAGTGCAGTGGTTCTCAAACATTTTCTGTCATTCCCCACTTAAGGGGGTGAGCGAATTTTCAAGCCCCACTTGTCAACAAAATAATAACGAAATCGGCCAAGTTTACTGTTTATTGAAATATCAATTTCTAAGCCAATAAGATCAAATAACACCAAGTTCAAAACAGATCAAATACATGTGCAATTGTTATAAAAGGCTTACGTTGTCACTTATCTTTGTATAATTGACCCCATGTAGTTTTTTTGCACTGGCCAATTCTGTATGCAACTTTCAAAGAAGCCATTTGTGATTTGCTGTCCACTGATTCAGATGTTACCATGCGATTATCCTGCCGTCTGTATTCTGCCAGCTTTCTTTCAAAGAAGTGGCTTATTAACGTACTGTAACTGGGGTGTGTTGTCTCTAAGCGTCTTCCTACTTTGTTTGGTCTCATGCTCTCTGCTGCCAGCGGTTTAAGACACAAAACACACACATGGGTCTCTCCTCATCCCCACCATGAATCAAAGCTCGACATACAGTAGCTTCATCATGTTTTCTTTTCGGCTGGCTTTTTGCTTGATTAGGCTGATCGTGCTGAATCGCCTGCTTTTTTGTGGTCCATGTAAGAAATGTATCCAGTGACGTTATTATGGCCATTACATACAGTACGCTACTGACGCGGTTTGTGTACGCGGTAAAGTTAGTTTTATATTCGCATATTCGCATCTCCGGCTTCAATAGCTACGTAAATAAACCCGTGAATAAGATACATACTGTACATACATTTCCTCTCTACATTGTCTTTAAGCTACATCCGCCTTTTTTCTCGATTAAGCACCTACTGTAAATTATACATGTTTAAAAGCTTAAACATCATTATTCTTTACAGCGCAACAATGACTTAGGGATCATCGCAAAACGCCGCACACCAACAAAAAGCGTAGAACGATATTGATCTTCCCTTTTGTTCAGCGCCTGACGGATCAAAAAGCAACTTTGTTGCCACATTGGAAACTTTTTTAACAAAAATACAGAAACATCAGCATACACATTGGAATGAATGATGATTACATATACTGTATAATACCGAAAGTTTCCTTATATTGTGCCTCTGCAACTAACATGTCGACGTTAAACCGTTATTGCTGCACTATATGGTTCCACTTTTTCTCCTGGCCCCCAACTGATGTTATTTTTATTTACTTGTATTAATGATCCATTTCTTTGCATGTGATTGTTTAGTTTTGAGAGTACACTCTTCATTATCAATAAAGAAAAACATGAATTAGAATAGGTACTTTCCTATTATTTTCCACTAATTTCCTCCCGGACATTGCGCCCCACCTGTCATGTCTGTATTCCCCACTAGTGGGGCGCGCCCCACACTTTGAGAACCACGACACTAGTGCTTGGATACTATCAGGGTAGAAAGTTTTCTCAAAACACAGGATCCATGATCACTCCGCTTCACATCCGAAATGCTGGACTCCCAGGAACTCCTTAAATGGCCCAAACGTGGAAATGGGGGTGGGGATGGGGCAATAAGTCCCAGCTGAGTTACTGTAATGTGCAAGCGGTGTTGGTGAATGATTATGTGTACAGTTCCCACAGACAGATATGTCTCTACCACAAGTTGGTGACAAGTTAATCGTCAATTTGCAACGATCAGGCATTCCACTCACTGAATGTTCATGGGAACGTCTACAGTGGGCTCTGAGTCACTTTTGCCAGGGACTTTCATGGACTTTCGGCCTTCCAGTAAAATGTTTGCATCATTACTTGAAGTCTTGTGTAAATATCAATTGGTTTTATTCCTTCATTCATGAGAAATTCCATTACAAATCCTGGTTTGACTTGAATTACCATCATACTATTTCCCTTGGCAATGAATATACTTACCCATGATGAAAAAGTGAAAATAAGGTGTTCATATCTGGACTTTAGCTGAGCCACTGAAGGATATTCAAAAAATTATCCCAAAGCCAGTCCAGCACTGTCTTGTTTGTATGCGTATTCCAGTTGTGCTGGAAAGTGACCCTTCGCCTTAGTCTAAGGCCATGCGTTCTCTGAAACTAATTTCCATACAGGCTCTCTCTACAGTATATTATGCAGCAACAGAGAAGCCTGGCCACAGCATAATGCTAACACCACTATGCTTCACCATGTACAGTGGTGTGAAAAACTATTTGCCCCCCTCCTGATTTCTTATTCTTTTGCATGTTTGTCACACAAAATGTTTCTGATCATCAAACACATTTAACTATTAGTCAAAGATAACACAAGTAAACACAAAATGCAGTTTTTAAAATGAGGGGTTTTATTATTTAGGGAGAAAAAAAATCCAAACCTACATGGCCCTGTGTGAAAAAGTAATTGCCCCCTGAACCTAATAACTGGTTGGGCCACCCTTAGCAGCAATAACTGCAATCAAGCGTTTGCGATAACTTGCAACGAGTCTTTTACAGCGCTCTGGAGGAATTTTGGCCCACTCAACTTTGCAGAATTGTTGTAATTCAGCTTTATTTGAGGGTTTTCTAGCATGAACCGCCTTTTTAAGGTCATGCCACAACATCTCAATAGGACTTTCAGGTCAGGACTTTGACTAGGCCACTCCAAAGTCTTCATTTTGTTTTCCTTCAGCCATTCAGAGGTGGATTTGCTGGTGTGTTTTGGGTCATTGTCCTGCTGCAGCACCCAAGATCGCTTCAGCTTGAGTTGAACAGATGGCCGGACATTCTCCTTCAGGATTTTTTGGTAGACAGTAGAATTCATGGTTCCATCTATCACAGCAAGCCTTCCAGGTCCTGAAGCAGCAAAACAACCCCAGACCATCACACTACCACCACCATATTTTACTGTTGGTATGATGTTCTTTTTCTGAAATGCTGTGTTACTTTTACGCCAGATGTAACGGGACACGCACCTTCCAGCAAGTTCAACTTTTGTCTCGTCGGTCCACACGGTATTTTCCCAAAAGTCTTGGCAATCATTGAGATGCTTTTTTATGCAAAAGAATAAGAAATCAGAAAGCGGGCAAATAGTTTTTCACACCACTGTAGATGATATTAGCCTGTTGATGAGCAGAGCCTGGTTTTCAGCAAATAAAGACTTTGGAAGTCAGTGTTAACGAGATCAATTTTTGTCTTATCAGATCAGACGATCTTCTCTCTCATGCTTTTCAGTGTGATTGTGATAATCACATAGTACTTTAACTACAATGTGTTTTGCAGCGATGACTGCTAGGTTTTCGAAATAGTTTGCTCTGGAAATGAAGGAAGCAAAGCATAACCAGTAAACACATTGTGGAGGTAGATCTGATTTTAATAGACCCTTGCTAGAGAGTTTGTTTTGACAGGCCGTGGTTTAAATGCTTAGACCCTCCAGGTTGTGTTGTATCTTTGTGTGTGCCCGTGTGTGCATGTGGTTGGCGAGTGTGAGCATGGGAATCGTACCCCAGCTTGACCACAGTCCTGGAACTAAGCCCTTTGATGTGAGTTGAAAAGTACTCAGATACATTCTGGAAGCAATATAAATTAAAATACATGTAAATAAATTCATCTTGGGTTTGAGAATTTTTTCCCCAAAGGTTACTGATTTTCCATTGAGACCAAAAGCAGAACAGATGTCCCTAAGTACATTTCTCCACTAGGTCTTCTTGGACTCATTTGGTCCCTTTTACCCACTTTTACTCAATATAAAACCCACCAAGATGTAAACACACACACACACACTTACAGCTGTCTCTCATCCTGTCACAAGCCTGATAGAGTTCTGGCGGAGAACAGAAGTATGCATCAGCCTCACCGGAGCCTGGAGCAAGAGCACAAGGTGGAGAGTTATTCATAGGATTATAATATTAATATTATATTACTGTTGTGTAATACCATGTGGCTTCGTTGCATCTGTCCTTGCTGAAATGCACACCCAGTCACTGTAGTCCAAAGGGGAGAATTCCTGCAGTGCATTTGGATTAGTTGTCTATCTAGTTTGAGCCAAGGTGCATAGAGTTACACAATGGCCACAGCTTTCTGCTGCCAAAGCCAAAGACCCCACATTAATAAATAAACTGTCCCGTAACACAATGTTCTAATGGAGAAGAGTCTCAGGTTGACCAATCAACAAAACTGCCATACTGCCATTGTTGAAGCATTATTTATTACTTTACATAGAAAGCCGCAGTAATAGTGTGGCATTAATCTATAGGCCACTGTACTCTTCTACCATTATCATATTCGATGCCTCAAAAAAAAATTGGGAGTCAAAAAATTACTTCCAATCCCCACACTATTGCATGTTTGTTCTTATAAAATATGCATTTCTGTACAGGTGTTGTTGAAAAGCCCTAACCGTGCACTGTTTCTGTACTCATCCTCTTGAGACGTCCTACAGGGACTACAAGGGGGTGTTCAAGTCAAACCATTCATTCATTCATCTTCTATACCGCTTCTCCTGTATATAGGGTCGCGGGGACCTGGACTCAAGGCACGAGGCAGGGTACACCCTGGACAGCGTGCCAATCCATCGCAGAGCACACACACACACACACACTCATTCACACACTATGGTCAATTTGGGAACGCCAATTAGCCTAATCTGCATGTCTTTGGACTGTGGGAGGAAACCGGAGTACCCGGAGGAAACCCACCAAGCACGGGGAGAACATGCAAACTCCATGCACACAGAGACGGGAATCGTCTACCTATCGATAACCTGCATATCGAGACTGGAATCGAGCCTGGCCGGGAATCAAACCCGGACCCTGGAGGTGCAAAGCTACAGTACTAACCACTACACCACCGTGATGTCCTATGAAACATCTTTCTATTTAAAATTTAATTTAATTAAGTTCATAGGTGAAATTCTGGTGCTAATAAAGGAGAGTGGAGTGAGGAGAAAATGCACGTACACAACAGAATAGTTCTTTATTTATATAGTTTTTACTCAGTGTTATTAAAAATGTAACTGTTCTCAAGCAATTTACACAAACATATTGAAAACATATTTCTTACTTACATGCAAACTTATTTAGACCATTAAAATAGGCAATAGGCAAAATAGACTATCTTACTCAATCATCGTCTATACCATTTTCATCTGTATTTCATCTGGAGGTGTAGTCTCATTCATTCATTCATTTTCTATACCGCTTAATCCTGTGTTCAGGGTCGCGGGGGGACCTGGAGCCTATCCCAGGAGACTTCGGGCACTAGGCGGGGTACACCCTGGACAGGGTGCCAATCCATCGCAGGGCACACACACATACACACACTCACACACCCAATCACACACTACGGGCAATTTAGGAACGCCAATTAGCCTAACCTGCATATCTTTGGACTGTGGGAGGAAACCGGAGTACCCGGAGGAAACCCACTAAGCACGGGGAGAACATGCAAACTCCGTGCACACAGAGACGGGAATCGAGCCTGGCCGGGGAATCGAACCCAGACCCTGGAGGTGCAAGGCGACAGTGCTAACCACTACACCACAGCGCCGCCATCATTAGAATTATATCTTGCAAATAAAATTTCACTTTAAAGTATCTGATTAAATTAATCAGTATATACACAAAAATATAAAACATCCATCATTATCCATCATTACCTTTTATATACTTAATATAATTTTGTTATATTAAATTAAATGTATAAAATTAATATTTGGTATTATTATTATTTTTTTTTTATCTATTAGTGGATCTAATATTTTTGTATGTCATTGGCCTGGGAGGAAACCCGACTACCCAGAAAAAAAAGATCAAGCACCGAGAGATCATGCAAACTCAGACACACAGATGCACACAGACCTCGACTCTAGATGTTCAAGGCCACAGGGCTAAGCGCTACGCTGTGCCACCTTTAATTAAATTAGTTTGTTCCACAAAATGTATAGAAACTACTGTAGTAGCCTAATTTAAACCAGCAATGGAAGGATAAATGACAATATGCTGTAAATGGATCTTTATAAATACATCATCAATGTTCATGTTAATAAATACAATCTTTCTTGTAAGCTTTCTAAATATAAATCAAAAGTGTAAAAAAAAAGTACAGTACACCTCCTTATCTCTATATATTTGAAATATGTTGTATTTAGTTCAATCCTTAATTTACCTTTAAACAAAACTGAAACTATAAAGACAACATGTTTATAACCTACAGTAAGAAAGACCATGCTATATCTAATTTTATGTACATCATATTTATTGATACCTCTTGGAAACGAAGACTTCTAATCTTGAAGTTCTCTGTACGAGTCCCACCAAATGTTATAAAAAGTTCTGACGGTTCCACCTGAAGCCCGTCTGTTTTCTCTTCATACGTTTTCTGGTGACAACACAAGGGGCTTGACCTTGTCCATGAGTTTTCTTCCCTTTCTACCTATCGATTTCATTCCAACATGGAGCTGTGCTGAGGTCAAGTTACAAAGAGCCTGGAGGACGGGAAGGCATTATTGTTATCACATATTACCACTTAAATCAAAATTTCAACCAGATGGTTGTTATTATCAGTGAACTATTGGCCATGCTCTTTTCCTTGGTATTGTATTTCTCCTAACCTTGACAGTGATGCTGTTATTTAAGGAGGCCAATGAAGCAGAATTTAAATCGATAGATAGAAAGCTAGATGGCTGGATAGATAGATATAAAACACCATGAACATGGCAGTATGTCGGTTGGCCAACATGGCATTGCGTGCTGAATGTGATCCTGACCAAAATTCAAGCCGTGAAAAATCTTGTTTTGGATTAAACCCATTTCCGAGGAATAACTAACACTTTTATCTGCCGCACAGATAAACACACACCAGATACTCTGTGTTGCATTTCTACGCTCATATCAGTGTTTGTGAAGGTGCGTTGACAAATCCAAACAACCGCTTTGCGTGTTCGACGGACTGCCATCTCATACTTCCAGAATAAACTCCAGATCCTCTTTGATTCTAAACGGCATGACCAAATACTGATAATGATGATTAAATTAATGTATGATACTATATACTACGAGTCAAAAGTTTAGACACACTTTGTAAATGTATTTTGTTTTGTGATTTCATTCATTCATTCATTCATTCATTTTCTATACCGCTTAATCCTGTGTTCAGGGTCGCGGGGGACCTGGAGCCTATCCCAGGAGACTTCGGGAACTAGGCGGGGTACACCCTGGACAGGGTGCCAATCCATCGCAGGGCACACACACATACACACACTCACACACCCAATCACACACTACGGGTAATTTAGGAACGCCAATCAGCCTAACCTGCATGTCTTTGGACTGTGGGAGGAAACCGGAGTACCCGGAGGAAACCCACCAAGCACGGGGAGAACATGCAAACTCCATGCACACAGAGACGGGAATCATCAATATTAAAACAATAAAAGGCTTGAACTACTTCAGTTGTGTGTAATGAATCTAAAATATATGAAAGTCTAATGTTTATCAGTACATTACAGAAAATAATGAACTTCATCACAATATGCTAATTTTTTTAGAAGGACCTGTATAATCTAAAGAATGTTTCTTATTATTTTGCTAAAAAAACCCTTTGTAGCCATTAGTCTATGGGTAGTACTGTATATTAATGACAGGCTGACATTAATATTGACAAAGTGATTAGTTGGACTTTGGGAGGAATCCAGAGGACCTGTGGTTTCCATTGTTCTCCTTGTGCTTGGTGGGTTGCCTCCAGGTCCTCTGGAGTCCTCCCAGTCCAAAGGCAATTGGTGAAGGTTGACTCTGGTTTCAAATCACCAGTAGAGTATGAATGTGTGAGTTAGTGTGTCTGCTTGTGCCCTGTGGTGGGTTGAAACCCCTTCCAGGGTGTATTCTGCCCCAAGTCCCCTGGGATTTTTTTTTAAATAACTGTGTCCACCTGGATTTTGGTCTATCTATTCCCCTATACACAGAAAACTTATCCAAAGAGGCCACTAAGAGTTTTTGGACAGGACTAGGTGATTTTATTGCTCTATATGCAATCATCTAAATGCAAAGAAATTCCACAATACAAACCAAAGGTTTAGAACACATGCTGAGCATTGCCCAAACCGTAGTGCATTCCTAAATATTTATTCAATTCAATTCTATTTTATTTGCATAGCGCTTTTAACTGTCATTGTGGCAAAACAGCTTTACACAATCAAAAGAATTATTTAAGTTTGTATGGAATGTGAATGTGTATGAATCAAAATGTTCAGATAGTCCCTGGTGAGCAAGCCGAGGGCGACAGTGGCAAGGAAAAACTCCCTGAGATGGTAATAGGAAGAAACCTTGAGAGGAACCAGACTCAACAGGGAACCCCATCCTCATCTGGGTGAAACAGATAGCAGGAAATAATCTGCATTTATACAGTGTGTTAGGTGGCACTCAGTTCAGCTATAACAGTTGATGTTAATTGATGTAGACTTGTAGGAAATTCCAGTTCTGAACTATCGAGCAACTGCAGTCAAGTCCTCAGAGAAACAGCTGTCAACATCAGTCGAGGCCAGAACCGTCTTCATAATGTAGTAGAGTGAAACCGTCCCCAGACACCAGACGCATCCCAAAGAGACACACGGGGCATCCATGTGACGAGATCTCCAAGCAGAAGCCGGGCACCAGGATGGGTCAGACAGGTCTTATATATATATATATATATATATATATATATATCTTATATATATAAGATATATATATATACTGTATAATATATCTAACCCAGGCCTTCCGCATGGCAGGTGAGAAACTTACCACTAAATCACCAATGCCCATGAACAAAGTAAAAACAAGTTTTTATAGTTTTTGTTGATGTATTAAAAAAAATAAGACTGAAATATATTTGTTATGACACCAGCAAATGAGCTTTCGTGCATCCTACAGTGGTCCTTGAGAGGCTTTTACTACTTGACTGGAGTCTACTTGTGCCTGAGTGACTTCATTGGACATAACTAGGAAAGGTACATAATAAAAAATTGAAAAAGAAATATGGTGGTGGCAGCATCATGCAGTGGAGATGTCTTCCTATGACTGGGCCTGGGAAATAAATCAGTATAGAGGGAAAAAATTATGCTAATAAAGTTAAAAGCTATGCTGAGTACAAGCCATGTTGAGTGCACAGGATCTCAGGCTGGGATGAAGGTTTGACCTGAAGCATAATGGCATGAAAACACAGGAGTGGCTTCAGAAAAACTCTTGGAAGTCCTGGAGTCTGGACCTGATCCCAATAGAGCGTCTCTTAAGAGACCAGTAAATGTCTGTACACTGACCCTGCCTGTTCAACCTAGTTGAGCTTACATGATTTTGTGAAGAATAATGGAAGAAAGATTTTCCAAGGTGTACAGTAGCATCATTCACAGGCAGGCTTGAGGCTGTTAGTGCTTCCAAAGGTGATTTGATCAACGTACTACAGTAAGTGATGAGGCTGCATCCTTATGTAAAATGGATATTTCAGTTATATATTTTATATAGATTCACAAAAAGCTATAAACACTTGCTTTTACTTTGTCACACTTTGTCAGTATGGTTTGCAAAATGATCATGAAAAAAAAGAGATTTTTTTGAACACATTTAAAGATGAGTGTGAAACAAAGCAAAATGTGTAAACCTTAAAAGGATCTGAAAATTGGTATTGCATGTACAGTAGTTTGCATATACTGTATGTATGTTAGGATGTGAAATAATAATGCACGTCACAGAAGGCTGTTTATGACTTCTGCTGCTTGGGAATGGGAAATGTGCTGGAATAGTGTTATGGTAACATTATCTGTAATACAAAGCATCTATAAGCAAAGGGTTTATCTGCTGAGCTTTTATAACTTTGCACTTCCGAGCAAGCTTATCAACGACTATGGGATTCAAACAATATTATTTCACTGGGAGATCAAACCGGTTGGGAAAGCTAGTGGGTCCAAGGGCGGATGAAACTCCGAGAAAACAGAACAGGCTGTCCTAGATACAGTACATGTCATGTTTGTGTTGGTGTCTGAGCACAGTGTACGTCTGATTTTCATTTACTTCCCTGTGTTTAATACCCCCAGGCATTGTAATTTACAAAGTGGGGAGTGCAAAGCAAAATGAAATAATCTACACACAGAAAAGTGGATCTTTTGTTTAAATTTTTAGTCCTTCAGAGATTAAATCCGAAAAGAAAAAAAACGATGACAAGGGCTAGGGTCAAACAGAACTACAAACAAGGACCGGAGCTGGAGGTCACATACTGTACTGTACTGTAGGAAAGCAAGAGATATGAGAGAGTAAAAAAAATCATAATCAGAGATGAGTATGAATGTGATTTATTAATGTGTGAGGGGATAGACTGATGAAGGATTGTAGAGATTAATTGATAATGCTGACAACTCTTACTCGTTGTAATATAGTACCTGGATAAAAGCTCCTCGTGTTCGCCTCTACCAGCTTCCTCCACTGAGACAACGTAGTGCAGCGAGTACTCCGCAGAGAACGAAATGAAAACAGCATCTCAACACAATGGCATGTCGTGTAAGCATTACACAATACCATACAGGTTATGCAATCACAGCACACTACGTACCTAGCTCAGGCCTCTGAGACTTATTTAAGGTCAGCTCAATTTTCAATGCAATTGATAGCTGTTTCCAAACAATGTGAACGTGCCAGTAGTTAAAATGCACAAACATGCCATTATTCATTTAATTGTCCAAACCATATGGGGGTTCATGGAAAAAAAAAAAAAATAGAAAATAGAACAATGTTTTAGGAAACCACTGGAGGTCTTGCAACATGAGCGATTTTACCCAGACAGGCTGAATTTAGTGATTTTCACTGTCATCAATCATGTCTTCCCTGAATTCTCAACTCACATTGCATACCATAGTGCTGACAGAAGCAAACTTTCAGGAAAAACAATTCAATTCATTTCACTGCAAAACATACCTCCTTACTTATATAGATTTCGCTTATAGTCAACTTTTGCTTAGGACTAATATGCCACTTATACTGACATGAAGAAAGAATTGATTCAATAATGATGCTCAATACGCATTTTAATACAAAGTTTGATACAAGACAAGTGTTTATATTTGTATAACAGCAGAGCTGGAGAATACACTAATCAGCCAGAATATCAACACCCTGACAACAGGTGAACTAAACTAACAAGTTAATCACCAACACTACACCAGCAAAATGGAGACAGGATCATGGGCACCCAAGGTTCACCCATGCCCATAAGGATCAAATGTCAACCTGTCCAATCCAGTCCCAAAGGAAAGCCAATGCAGCAGATCCCAAGCCCAAACGCTGGCCACAATAGAAAGGCACCAGAAGACCCAGTGCACCACAGTCAGTCGCACACGAGGGTCAGCGGGCAAAAATCCCAAGGCCTTTTACAGTACATGGTCTCCAAACTCCCCAGATCCCAATCCAACTGAGCACCCATGGGATGTACCAAACAAAAAAGTCCAATCCACTGAGACTCTAGCCATCAACCCATAGCATCCAAAAGATCTGCTGCCAACATCCATGTGGAGCCATGCCCTGTAGGGCAAGAGTCGCCCCAGTGGCTCAAAGGAAACACAAAATCTAGGCGGGTTTTAATGTTATGGCTGATGGGGGTACAGTATAACTGAATACATAGTTTCAAATACTTGTAAATCCCACATGCAAAAGCTTTTAAGGCTGTATAATATTTAATAATGAGTTTTTGCTCCAGTTGCGATATGATTTCTGTCATTTATATGTGAAATCCACTTGGTTCATTTCAGTACGCTGTAGGGAAAACAATGGCATGCTTTCAGAAACAACTACTAAATATAAAAACACTCTTTCGAACTCATGTTGCATAACTTAAAGAAAAAAAAAACTTATTCGAATAAATGGTAAATGAGGATAGAATAAAATACGATCACATACAGTATCATCAAGTTAACCTCCTCGGAGAATGGTGGAATATAAGACAGTACAGTGCTCAGTGTTCCCCTGTGCATATTTGTACCCGTTCTTTTGAAACATTACCCTGTACACTGTGACCAAGGAGGAACAGCCACACTGACTCCTTAGAAAGTGGGAAAAAAAATACACCAGATAGTTTAGAAGAGGAAAAGAACGGGTGAAAATAGAACATGGCACTAGGACAAAGGGAACTGGGCTTGTTCATGTGTGTTACTGGTTTTAATACTATGACTAAGAGCCAAGGTCTATGGGGATCAGGGGAGTCAGGCTTTATCGATGGTTCCAGGACAAAGATGTCTCTCCTTGGGCATATAAGACAATAATGGCCCGGTTCCCAACGCTGTTAACGGTGACAAATTCTGTAAAGACTACAGTAAAAATGTCATGCTGAAAACAAAATGTGAATACCAGCTTGAGGCAAGAATCCACCATGGAGAAGATATCCTTGTAGAAAGCAGCCAAATCAGGGGCCACAGAGAGGACAGGGATATGTTTGAGGAAGGATAGGAAACCTGAAATGTCTCCAAGGTGAGTATCATGGTGAAGTCAGATTTTTCAACAGTCAGGATTTTATCAGTGCAAAGAAACTCAAAAGTTAATACACGCACATACAGTACTGTTGAGTCACTCCTTAATGCGTCATAGTTTGCTCCCAAATATCCAAAATGTACTGTATTTATAATTAATTGACTAATAGTTATCCAGGTTTTTAAAGGACTTTTTTGGCTCTCATTTTTAGTCCAGTCTCTGTTCCTGACCAGTTTCAGAGGAATGACTTTTATTTGTTAAGCCACATACTGAACTATGAACCATCCAACTTAAGGCATGAACCAGTAAGAACCAGGTGCAGATGATCAGGCCGGTGATTATTATACTGGTGATGCTGAATGCTGAGTGGTTGGAACAGGCAAGAAATGAAATGAGGTTGCTGCTGAGGTTGTTACATAAACAATAAATTTTAAAATTGTATCTTTAGGCACTTCGCAGCCTGTCCCAGTAAGGGTGTTTTCTCACTGGTAACGATTGTTTCGTTCTGTTCCCGAGCACGACTTCTACCCCTCCCTAATCTTTATTTTGTAGTTTATGGGCCAACTGTTTACTGCAAACTGAAACATCCTAATGTTTTAAAAGTTTGTTATATGTTTTACACTTTATCTACAAAGACACAATATAACTCGAAAATAATTTTTCATATCTCTTACACATAATGCGTCATTGATCTTTGGGTTAAGCTATAGATCAAAATCATTAACCGCCAGGTATACAGTATTTCTGTTTTTTTGTGTTTCTATTTAATTGGGACAAATTGGCCAAATATATCCTCTTTTGTTCTAAACTTGAACAAATGGTTAAATAAAAATGTATTAACTTCAAATTACCTGAAAAATAAAATTAAAAAATTAAAAACTCAAAAAGAGCTTCTGATTAAATACTGGAGGAGATTTGACCCAGAGCAGGAAGGAATTTTCAGATTTCTTTAAATGAGCTAGTCAAATTTCACAAGCTAGGCAAATATTAAACCTTTTAATAAAACTAGAGTGACATATTGATATTTATTGAAACTTTTTTCCCCTTTTTTTCAAATTTTTTTTCCCCTTTTTTTTTTTCACACAGTACATAGTTTTTTTTAATATACTCAGCAAAAAAAGAAACGCCCCTTTTTCAGGACTGTGTATTTCAACAACAATGTTGTACAAATCCAAATAACTTTACAGATCTTCATTGTAAAGGGTTTAAACAATGTTGTCCATGCATGTTCAATTAACCATAATCAATTAATTAACATGCACCTGTGGAATGGTCGTTAAGACCTTAACAGCTTACAGAAAGTAGGCATTTTCTACCGACTGTGAAAAACACCCAAAGAAAGATGCCCAGGGTCGCTGCTCATCTGCGTGAACGTGCATTAGGCATGCTGCAGGGAGGCATGAGGACTGCTGATGTGGCTATAGGGCAATAAATCGCCATGTCCGCACTGTGAGACGCCTAAGACAGCGCTACAGGGAGACAGGAAGGACAGCTGATCATCCTCGCAGTGGAAGACCACGTGTAACAACACCTGCACAGGATGGGTCCATCCGAATATCACACCTGCGTGACAGGTACAGGATGGCCACAACAACTGCCCGAGTCACACCAGGAACACACAATCCCTCCATCTCACAGCAAGAACTGACAAATCTGGTCCAGTCCATGAGGAGGAGATGCACTGCAGTACTTCAAGCAGCTGGTGGCCACCAGATACTGACTGCTACTGACAGATTTTGAGCCTCCCTTCATTCAGGGACACATTGGGAAACATTTTTACTTCATGTCTTATGGTGTTGACTCTTTTAGTGTTCATACAAATATTTACACATTACGTTTACTGAAAGTAAAAACAGTTGAAAGTCAGAGGACGTTTCTTTTTTTGCTGAGTATAACTACAACATAAAAAAAAATATCCTATAAAGTTAAAGTTATTTCTTCATTTATTATCTACTATTAAAGTTTGAATTATACTCATTATAATCAAGTGCCCAATCAAATTAGGGAATAAATATAAAATCTCATTTAAAAATACAGTTGGATGGATGGATGGATGGATAATGGACTTTATGCATATGATTATCTGACTCTTGGTGTTCCCGGACTCTCCACTGAGAAAAATTGCTTCAAACCCCCTTTATCATCACATGACTTGATCGCATGATGCCACTGAAAATACAAGTAAATTGATAACATTTTGTTCTCCCCGTGCTTGGTGGGTTTCCTCCGGGTACTCCGGTTTCCTCCCACAGTCCAAAGATATGCAGATTAGGCTAATTGGCGTTCCCAAATTGACCGTAGTGTGTGAAGGAGTGTGTGTGTGTGTGTGTGTGTGTGTGTGTGTGTGTGTGTGTGTGTGTGTGTGTGTGTGTGTGCTCCGCGATGGATTGGCACGCTGTCCAGTCTCCTGGGATAGGCTCCAGGTCCCCGGAACCCTAAATATACAGGATAAAGCGGTATATAAGATGAATGAAGATGAATAATCTCAATAATCGTTGCAAGGCTGTCATAAATAATAAATGAATAATAAAAAGAAATATACCATCTTCTGTTTTGTTCAGTTAACCCAACTCCCCCACCCTCCCCACCCACAAACAAACATTTTCTGCTTATATTATCCATCCAAACAAGTGAAATTATAGATGCAAGGTTAAAGTAAGGTCGTCTACACAATTAGTTCCGCTTTCACGCCCACTGAATTTCACATGGTGTTGAAACTGGCCTAAAACTATCACAGAGTTCAATTTCACCTGATTTAGGTTTCTCACAATTCACATTTTACAAATATTTGAATCATTGTGTATCGTCTAATTCTCACCTTTATACATTAGCAGGACATTCAGCTCAGTGCGTCTATCTTCCTTTTTAATCAGTGGGTTCCTCTGATGCGTGTGGTGATGTTCCACGGAAATGTTCTGCAAGATGTTTTCACCGGCACGATGGGAGAGATTCTTTGAAGTGTGGCATTTCTTTGGTCTTCACACCAGGGCCTCACTTTATCTAAAAAGTCTGCGATGATTTTAAGCATTACAGCATATCTAAAATGTCCCAGAGTGCATGTGGACCTGAGGACATGGAGACGCACACAGGCATGGAGCATCAAGAAGACTTTTCCCTCTAGAGCATAACTTCACCACATGACAAAGGATGCCAAAGAAAACCATAGAAAAACTAATATTATATGTTCCCAGTGGTGTATTATCATTGACAACAGAGGACCAGTGCAAGACTATAAAAACAGTGAACAATGGTTTCCACATATTTACTCGGAAATTTGGCTTCCACAAAGCAGTGAATAGAGTTTGATTAAATTGTAAGTGGCAACTGTTTGGATTTTTCACTAATAAGGCTTCAGGTTTTTTTTTTTTTTTTATTATTATTATTCTATTAACAAGTGCTAATATTACGTTTGCTGAAGTTAGAAGAGTAAAACAGAAATCCATGTGAATGCCCAGAGTAAAATCAACATAAACATAAGAAATAAACGTCCTAGTCTGGAACTAAATAAAGGCAATGGTATGTTAACTCTAGTCAGTGAGTTCATCCATGTATGTTTATAATCATTCTGATTAACTCACAGTTGCGTGAATAAGAAATAAAATATGACAGAACATACTATTACAGGAACTTAAGAAACAATTTGATTCACTCTCACCCACTCTCTAGATATTCTCTTTATTCTGTATCGGACGGCTGGAAGCCGGGAGTCTATCCCACTTGGGGCACAAGGTACTGTAGGGTGCACCCTGCATGACCAATCCATTGCAGGACACTCAAATACACATGTACTTACACTCACACACACTAGGGGAATTGGAAACACCAATCAGCCCTAGAACTGTGGGAGGAAACCAGAGTACAAATACAACCTCCACGTACATAGAACCCTGAGGCAGGACTTGAATCCTCGACCCCGGAGGTGTGAGGTCACCTTGTACATCCTGCCTCAAAGTATTGCATTATCACACGATTGGTTTTTCAATAACAGCACAAAATAGGAATTTTGACAACAATTAGAATCCTTCATTCATTCATTCATTCAACTTCTATACCGCTTAATCCTGTGTTCAGGGTCGCGGGGGACCTGGAGCCTATCCCAGGAGACTTCGGGCACTAGGCGGGGTACAACCTGGACAGGGTGCCAATCCATCGCAGGGCACATACACATACACACACTCACACACTACGGGCAATTTAGGAACGACAATTAGCCTAACCTGAATATCTTCGGACTGTGGGAGGAAACCGGAGTACCCGGAGGAAACCCACCAAGCACGGGGAGAACATGCAAACTCCATGCACACAGAGACGGGAATCGAGCTTGGCCGGGGGAATCGAACCCAGACCCTAGAGGTGCAAGGCGACAGTGCTACAATTAGAATCTTCCATTCAATTTTAAGCATGCTATTTATTCATCCATAGTGTGAACAACGTCCCAAAGTCATTTCCTAAACCTCAGATCTCTGTGATAGACTCCAGGCTACCTGTGACCATGCACGGGATAGCGAATGAAAAGATTGATGTAAATAATAACACATTTTAAAAAGTCATATATTATTCTTCTTGTGAACAAGTTCAATAAAAGATAACAAAACATAACCTTAGAACTAACTAATGCTCTGGACATAACCAAGGATTTGGCTTGATTATTCAACTACAGACCATGTAATGTAAACACACACTGTTTTCTCCTCTTATGTCAGACACAACTGCGGTTAGCACCATCATCTTGCACCTCTACTGTACTGTACGTTACAGGTTCGATTCCTGCCTCAGGTCTGAGTGCATGGAGTTGGCATGTTCTCCTTGTGCTTGGTGGGTTTCCTCAGAGTACTCCGGTTTCTCACCACTGTTCAAAGACTAATACTGATATTTCAAGCTTTCTAACTAACTTTTCCAGGGTTAAATTCCAAATAGCATAAAGAGAAAAGGTAGTGCACTGTGTATGGTGTAGAATCCCTTGTTCCACACATCACGTACAGTAGTGCCATTGATCAGGGATTAGAGAGAGATTAGGGATTCAGTCTTGTTACAAGCTAGGTAGTGTTGTAGCTTGTCTTAACCCATGAAACACAACACAGACCGTTAAGAAGCAATTTGGAACAATTCAGAGGTAATTACAGTACGGGAGACAATTTTTTTGAAAGATGACATCATTTTTTCAGACGTGCTTGTTTGCTGTCAGACTAGTTTTGGACGTTAGATTTACTGTAGGCGGGATCATGGCTGACACATGTCCAGATGCCAGGTGTAAAATATCAATATCTCATATTGGTAATGAATCTTGAATCCCTTGTGTTACCCTGAATAACATTTGAATTTGATTTGGAAGGTTATATGTTTATTCTTATAAAACACACCAATAACATTGCCTAATTCTGTATAGCTCCCCCTACAGTAGTATCCTCTACAAAAGCAAAAAGAAAAATCTATTTCATTTCTTCAAAGTGACTTTCAACAGAACTGAGTATCTATCCTGATTACACACCCTTGCAACATCTGACCCTGTTTATATTCTCACCTCTCCATGTACTAATACTATTATTCATGCTCTTTTGCAAGCATGAAATATTTCACCAGCTCCCTGGTTTGAAATAACTTTGCGATACTGAAACCATGGCATGTGCTGAAAATCATTCAGACAACTTGCTGAAACAACACATTCCTTAAAATGACACGGACATATATGAGAAAAATGAATATCTATTCAACCAGGTGTTTTTCACACTTAAATAAACAACGAGGCAGATCTGTACATGCAATTAAAACTTGTGTTAATTGTTACATATTGAATTTTCAGATATATGGATAGATAGATGCCATGACTGCATTTGTCTTTCAACATTTAGAGAAGAAGCAGGGACATTATTTTTTGTTCTTAGGAAACACTGAATATTTAGAATTGCCCCAAACATTCTCTCTCTTTCCAATGGTCTTTGTTCCTTTCTCTACATTGTGCAATGGGTTACAGGGGACATAGGGGACAGGCTAGAATAATATTTGACATAATTAGCAGGGGAGAGTAAACAGAGCTGCACCTGGCTCTTCCTGCTCAGCAGCGTTGAGCATTCTGGCCGAGAGAGCTTGGACACATTCAACTAGGTTTCAGGAAGTGGACCTGAGTCCTCATTATGTGGTGTTTTGAAGGAAGAGAGAGGCCAAGCAAAGGGCTCAGATGATAAACTAAGCTATTGATGGTTCATCCAAAAGAAGAACTGCATGCTTTATAGTTTGGTAGGTTGTATAAAAACTTTCACAATAGGAATTATTTAAGATGTTATCCTTAAAACTGCAGCCTTTATTGTAACATATACCATTCAATTATACATCCTTTGGACATCGTATGCATGAGACAATATTTTAACCATATGGGTGTAGTGGTCAGGTGTGTATATATATATATATATATATATATAGTATACTGTATGCATTGTTATATATATACTCAGCAAAAAAAGAAACGCCCCTTTTTCAGGACTGTGTATTTCAACAATAATGTTGTAAAAATCCAAATAACTTTACAGATCTTCATTGTAAAGGGTTTAAACAATGTTTTCCATGCATGTTCAATTAACCATAATCAATTAATTAACATGCACCTGTGGAATGGTCGTTAAGACCTTAACAGCTTACAGAAAGGAGGCATTTAAGGTCACAGTTCTAAAAACGCAGGACACTAAAGAGACTCGTCTACCGAAAAACACCCAAAGAAAGATGCCAAGGGTTACATTTACATTTAGGCATTTGGCAGACGCTCTTATCCAGAGCGACTTACATTTTTATCTCATTAGAGCAGTTGAGGGTTAAGGGCCTTGCTCAAGGGCCCAACAGTGGCAACTTGGTGGTTGTGGCGTTTGAACCTGGGATCTTCCGAACCGTAGTCCAATGCCTTAACCACTGAGCTACTCCTGGCTCCCAGGGTCCCTGCTCATCTGCGTGAACGTGCATTAGGCATGCTGCAGGGAGGCATGAGGACTACTGATGTGGCTATAGGGCAATAAATCGCCATGTCCGCACTGTGAGACGCCTAAGACGGCGCTACAGGGAGACAGGAAGGACAGCTGATCATCCTCGCAGTGGAAGACCACGTGTAACAACACCTGCACAGGATGGGTACATCCGAATATCACACCTGCGTGACAGGTACAGGATGGCCACAACAACTGCCCGAGTCACACCAGGAACACACAATCCCTCCATCTCACAGCAAGAACTGACAAATCTGGTCCAGTCCATGAGGAGGAGATGCACTGCAGTACTTCAAGCAGCTGGTGGCCACCAGATACTGACTAGTACTGACTGATTTTGTGCCTCCCTTCATTCAGGGACACATTGGGAAACATTTTTACTTTATGTCTTATGGTGTTGACTCTTTTAGTGTTCATACAAATATTTACACATTACGTTTACTGAAAGTAAAAACAGTTGAAAGTCAGAGGACGTTTCTTTTTTTGCTGAGTATATATATATATATATAGTATGTATATACAGTATACATGCATACTAGCAAGAAAAATGTGAATCTTTTGGAATTTCATGGTTTTCTGCATCAGTTAATTAATATTTATTTAGGTCAAGAGCATTGGCAAATATATTGTTTCTAAAATAATAACATAAAACTTTATTGAGAACAACCATAAAAACGCGGAAAATGTGAATGCTTGAGTTATTGACCTCAAAGGGATTTATTGGAGTTAGGTGTTCGCATACCTGACTCATTAATGAGGTAAAGAAACAACCCTGAGTGACAGGCAAAGATTTGAAGGCATCATTAGAACTGGCTAACATCTGGGTTCATGAGTCTACAGTATACAAAACATTAACAGTAGGGTGTCCATGGCAGGACACCATAAAGGAAACTACTGCTTATTAAAAAGAACACTGATGCACGCCTGCAGTTTGACACTCCACAGCTGTATTGGCCGAATGTTTTATGCACTGCTAAAACTACGATTAAACTATTTGGAAAGAACAAACAGCACAACATCTAGCGTAAAAAAGGCATCATGAAAACATGGTGCCAACTGTGAAGTATGGTAAAGGAAGCATCATGATTTGGTCCTGCTTTGTTGCATCCGTGCCTGGCCAGCTTGCAGTCATTGAGGGGAAGATGAATTCCGAAGCACAAATCTGCATCCAACGTATGGGATACGGACATTGGTCAGGCAATTTTTCACATTACAATGTCTTTGCAGACCTTCCATATCCTGTCACATGTGATTCTGATTTTGATGACTGCCACTCAAAATCAGCCCAAAAGTCAACGAGACAAGCTGAGAAGTGGGTGGAGCAACTGCCACTCATATACAAACTATAATAAGCATCTTGTTGCTTTTATAGGATGGTGCTTAAAAACATCTACTCTAAGTATGGTATACAGATGTGGGCAGCATGTGGTGCGAAGACATGTTATACCTGGAATGTATTATTCATTCATTCATCTTCTATACCGCTTTATCCTTCTATTCAGGGTCGCGGGGGACCTGGAGCCTATCCCAGGAGGCTTAGGGCACAAGGCGGGGTACACCCTGGACAGCGTGCCAATCCATCGCAGGGCACACACTCACACACTCATTCACACACTTCGGTCAATTTGGGAACGCCAATTAGCCTAACCTGCATGTCTTTGGACTGTGGGAGGAAACCGGAGTACCCGGAGGAAACCCACCAAGCACGGGGAGAACATGCAAACTCCATGCACACAGAGACGGGAATCGAGCCTGGCCGGGGAATCGAACCCAGACCCTGGAGGTGCAAGGCGACAGTGCTAACCACTACACCACCGCGCCGCCGGAATGTATTATTGTGAAGTTATAATGAAATAAAATAATCAGGTCAAAAGTGAACATTATGAGTGTGAGCCAAAAACTAACACAACATGAGGGTGAAATACTGTATATAAAAACCAGATGAATAAAAAATTGATGCTCAACAGTAATAAGGCAGAACATTATACATAATTGACTGCAAAGGTAAAAATTGATGGGGCAAATATGGGATTCACAAAGAACTCTTAAAGAGGAAGATACAAAAAGTGAAGAAGTAAATGGATATTGAGTAAATTTATGATGTGTTCAAGTCAAACTGGGAAATTTCTGGTGAATGCAGTAAAGTAATTGACATTTACAGAAGACTTGATGTGAAGCAGGCAGTCTGATCATGGCTCTGGCATACTGTTAAAACGTTTTACACTCATAACTGTAACTCTCGTATTCTGCACAATCAAAGGTCCTGACTTGACTTGAACACACCTCATATGTTTTGTCTGTATTCTTGCACGCTGGATTTGCCATAAAACCGTAGTTTTAAGGTTAAAGTGTCAGAAATGTTTGGATTTTTTTCTAGGAACAGTTAGTACAGAATTGGCTGGATTATTAAGTAATCATTACATAGTGTACTCTTTTAAGCATTTTCCAAATAGACTTAGGCTTCCCTGAAATCCAACCTTGCACAATCGGATGTTGTTTTTTCGGGTTGCTTCATCCTGCATTGTTACAGTATGTTCTCATGTGAAGTTTGTTGATGTTATTTTGCAAAATACATAATGGAAATTTGAGGTCCAATAAAGTAGGTGAACATGAGGTTGATTAATGAATTAACCACTAACATGATGAAAAATGGATGTATTAATCTAAAGGAATCATGGGGGAAAAACACTTAGTGTATCGTGTTGTGGACTCTGTAGATGTTTCAAATGCACAAACAAAGAAAATACAGTATAGTAAAGTGTACATTTGTATAGTAGTGGTTAGCATTGTCGCCTTGCACCTCCAGGGTCTGGGTTCGATTCCCCGGCCAGGCTCGATTCCCATCTCTGTGTGCATGGAGTTTGCATGTTCTCCCCGTGCTTGGTGGGTTTCCTCCAGGTACTCCGGTTTCCTCCCACAGTCCAAAGATATGCAGATTAGGCTAATTGGCGTTCCCAAATTGCCCGTTGTATAGTACCTCCTTCAGATTGTGCAATCTTGGGGAAATCTGCTAATCGTCCATTAGTGTCCATTAGAAAGTGGAGGAGTAGTGGACAGGCTGATTCATAAGGTGGTCAGGATGCCATCATTACATGCCAAATTAAATTACTCTCTGGCTATACAGCAAATTACTGAAATTTAATCTAATATGATTCTATAAACAATGACAAAGTGTGCAGTACGTGATGAAAGTGTACTGTATCTGTTACATACAGAACCATTTATATTGTAAGTTATACTGAAGAGATTCTGATAGGAAAAACAGGATTATAATGGCAGGGTTTAAAATGATAAAGGTTTTTCTTTTTCAAATGCCTCTCACTAAATACCACATTTAAATCATTCATTCATTCATGAATTCATTTTCTATACCGCTTAATCCTGTGTTCAGGGTCGCGGGGGACCTGGAGCCTATCCCAGGAGACTTCGGGCACTAGGCGGGGTACACCCTGGACAGGGTGCCAATCCATCGCAGGGCACACACTCACACACACTACGGGCAATTTGGGAACGCCAATTAGCCTAATCTGCATGTCTTTGGACTGTGGGAGGAAACCGGAGTACCCGGAGGAAACCCACCAAGCACCGGGAGAACATGCAAACTCCATGCACACAGAGACGGGAATCGAGCCTGGCCGGGGAATCGAACCCAGACCCTGGAGGTGCAAGGCGACAGTGCTAACCACTACACCACCGCCTGCACAATCAAAAGTCCCAAATTGATTTGAATGCCCCTTATAATATTCCAAAACTCTCTTATGTATTTATTTGCTGTGGGAAGTTGCAGGGACATGTCAGGGACTTTTGAGCACATGAAATATATTTGAAAACAAAAACAAAAAAGCCTCTCCATCATGGTGTCACAGTGACCACACGTAAGTTTTGTTTTGCATGCTTTGTGGTTTTGAAACCCATTGTCTATTGTTGAATCCTCTGTGGAACTCAAAGCATCCCACAGTTCCACTAGTTTCGTACAGACACACAGAAGTGTGTCGGAAGTTTTCGTTGCTCTTGCACATCTATTTTATT
The DNA here is from genome assembly GCA_030522415.1 of Channallabes apus. NCBI lineage: Eukaryota > Metazoa > Chordata > Actinopteri > Siluriformes > Clariidae > Channallabes > Channallabes apus. The sequence continues at coordinate 21,841,371 of CM060128.1, read as the reverse complement.
ATCAGCGACCAGAACAAGAACCACATGTTGAGCTACAGATGCCACTCAAGTTGATCATTATTGATACGTAGAGGTTGTGCATAGGTTCTAGAGCTGATGAGTATGACCCAAAGTGGGGTGTTTTGTTTTTCAAGGCCAAGGGCTGATGATAAGACGAACTCTGCATATGGTCCACGTTAGTCCTGCTGTATTTATTGCCAGGGCTTGTAGAATGGAGGGGCCTCAGATTATTCATCTGGGGCAAGAGGCCCTGCTTCTTCACTCAGTGTCTCAGTTACCACATAGGTACAGTACAGTATATGCTCGAAGCTACACTACAAGTAGAAGCTATCACATGCTATTCAGAATGACCTGCTAGTATACTGTAAATAATCCCGAACAGTTCAAATGAAGAGGGGGGAAGAAGTACAAGAGAGTTTTATTGGAGTGAAATTTAAATTAGGTTTTATAGTTCGTAAAATAATATAGTTAATGAAACATGCTCGTAAAAATAAAGGTAAAGTTACATGCTCAAGATGTAATAAACGTCTACAAGTGGTTCCTAATCTCTTTATGGTGTTATTGTCATTAATATATGAGGATGATAAAATAGAATGGGAATCCATAAAAACATTCCTGGAGCCACTATAGGGTCTAACGTACATATCGAATAAGCAATGAAATACTACCGCTTATTTCTTTTTACATGGTAATGTATTCGTGTCATTATCATCTTGTTAATGAGTTTTTACTCTCATAACTGTGTTCTGTTATTCTGCACAATCAAAAGTCCCAGATTGACTTGATCATATTATTTGAATCAACCAGTGGCTTGATTTTAGCAGAGAAGGATATCATTAATAACAACTTCCACTCAGCCAAAATACAAGAGATTTAATACAGTTGATTTAAATGTGCCAGGCTCGATTCCCGTCTCTGTGTGCATGGAGTTTGCATGTTCTCCCCGTGCTTGGTGGGTTTCCTCCGGGTACTCCGGTTTCCTCCCACAGTCCAAAGATATGCAGATTAGGCTAATTGGCGTTCCTAAAACTGACCATAGTGTGTGATTGGGTGTGTGAGTGTGTGTATGTGTGTGTGCCCTGTGATGGATTGGCACCCTGTCCAGGGTGTACCCCGCCTAGTGCCCGAAGTCTCCTGGGATAGGCTCCAGGTCCCCCGCAACCCTGAACACAGGATTAAGCAGTATAGAAAATGAATGAATGAATGAATGATTGTGCAGAACAACGGAAAACACTTAAACGTTAAAAACTCCCCTTAGAAGTACATTTCACTAGTACATGGATACTAAGAAGTTTTCTCAGTACACCAGGGGCATGATCACACTGCTTGCTTCACATATGAAATGCTGCCCCCCCCCCCCCCCGGGAATGCTTAATGGCCCAAACATGTAGAAATGGCTTGGAGCGAGGTCAGAAAATACAGGGGATGTGGCAATAATTCCTAGCCGAGCCTGTAACGGGCACGTGGTGTTGGTGAATGATTATGTGTACAGTTCCCAAAGACATCTCTTCTACAAGTTTTCTGGTCACCATATTCAAGGATCAGCCATTGATTGCTGGGTACTCGGTTTTCCTTCCAAAGTCCACTGGTACTAATAGTTGGTTGACTGACATTTCCAAAATGCCTGTAGAGTGTGATTGGGTGTGTGAGTAGTTTATGTGTGCGGCTATGCCCTGCAATTGGTTGACACCCCGTCCAAGGTTTACCCAGTGGATGGATGGACAGCCTTTTAAAGTGCCACTATGGTTTGTATCTGTAGTGCATAAACAGAACTCCAGCATTCTCCTGCATAGGGAAGGTACTATTTAAAGAAATCCCGGTCATGGAACACATTCAGCTAAGCAACACTTTCCTTAGGAGAAAAACATTTTCACTTTTCATTATCCTTCTTGTATTTTAATGGAGGGCAACAGAATCATAGCAGATGTTAAAGAAATCGGAACATATTCAAAACATCATGACATCCAAAAATCTTCAGGTTGATTTAAAAAACCAACAGCAAAATGGACGTAAATAGCTGTTACATATTTTACGATGGTGTTCATAAATTAGAATCAGGTATGCGTGTAAGGATATCTGCTGCACAACAGCTTTTTCCCACATTAGATACGAGGCATTATATGCTATAAATTCTATTCATGCCTCTAATGTACTTAACCTGACACCTGAGACGTTTGGCATCCTTATCAAAGGAATTAGCTTCACCACAGACTATATTGGATACCAGCCTCAGGGCATCCGGCCTAACTGCAACTTAAAGGATACTGACAACTTCTGAACAGATCATATAATTCTTTATGGTGTCTGTACAGGGATATTCGATTCCTATAATATATTTCAGATCCACTATAAATGTCAGATATAACTAATGTTACCAGTTCACCTCTAAACTATATGAAGAACACTGCGGTTAAGAAGGTTATGGAGATGCTTGTGCTCCTAATCTAATACTACATTTAGCCTTCCTAGAAAGATGAAGTAATAAAATATTGTACCCATTACGTGTAGTTGCAATATGCCAATGCATCCATTCTGCTCTAACCATTAAAGGCCATGTGCAAACAGATGAACTCCTCAAATTCATGTATTGCACTGCTATTTATATCCAATCTGGCTGTCATACTGGATCTGGCAATATGATACAACTTTGATGATAGGGTTCGGCGCTATCAGGACAACCTCAGGACATGAGGCCTAAGTGTTGATTAAAGGGATACAAATTGAATTATTGAATTTGGTTATAGATATATAGATTTTTTTTTCTTTTTTCTGCTTTTTAGTCTCTATATTGGAACCTGTTTATTCTTCTTGTGGTTTCAAATACAGTATGCTCACCCATGTTTTTATCACTGGAGAACAGTTAGTTTGTTACGTAGTAGTCTTTCATTTTTTCCTTGATAACATTTCCAATTAAATTTAATTGTGTTTTATTATCATACTCCTAAGCCAAAGCCTCCTAAGCCTTCTAAGTGCCAGAATATGATATGCTCTGTACTCCACTTGAATAATAGCTTGTGGGGATTTTACTTACTAGGGTTGCCAAGTCCCTGAAATGGAAATAAGGGACAGGGGTGATACGGTGGTTTACAATTGGTTTTACGCTTGCATGAGAAATTTCATCATTTGATTTAAGTGATTTCAGATCAATTTTGCATTTTAATGTGGACAGAGTTTTTATTTTTAAGAAAGTGATCCGAATTTATGATTATTTTTCTTTAATCAGATGGGAAAAAAATATTCTATATGAGCAGGTATCAAAAAGCCACAGATCATGTTACTTTCGCCATACATCCTCCCTCAGATGACTTAAAACTTGACAGTATAATTTGCTTTGTCACCTGGGGACGAATACTCAATGTACAATGTCGAAAAAAGACAATGAGCATGCACCTGGCCAATCTGCCTCACCTTTTTCAATTGTGGAGATGATGGGCTCTTCCACTGTGAAGACTGACAATGGCAGCAGTGCTGTGGATTGTTCTCCAACGATCATCATGCACAAGTTGCCAAATGGTTTCGACATTGAGAGGGGTTGAGATCGTTGAAGGTCTCGTCGTCTATTAGTGATGATGTTCTTCCGCTCTTGAAGTGCTCATTGCAGAATTGGGGTATTCATTCATTCATTCATTTTCTATACCGCTTAATCCTGTGTTCAGGGTCGCGGGGGTCCTGGAGCCTATCCCAGGAGACTTCGGGCACTAGGCGGGGTACACCCTGGACACACTACGGGCAAGTTAGGAACGCCAATTAGCCTAACCTGCATGTCTTTGGACTGTGGGAGGAAACCGGAGTACCCGGAGGAAACCCACCAAGCACGGGGAGAACATGCAAACTCCATGCACACAGAGACGGGAATCGAGCCTGGCCGGGGAATCGAACCCAGACCCTGGAGGTGCAAGGCGACAGTGCTAACCACTACGGGTAAACTTGCTAAATCATGTCAAACATCTCTCTGTGACAGATTTGACCATTTTTACGCAGGATTTCACGTTCGCTCTTTGTTCTATATTGCTGTCCATGACGAAATTGTAACACTCATGGTCAGAATAGCACCAGTTGCACAGGTCAAGATGTACGCAGGACAATGTCTTTTGGCACACTGACTTATGAAGGTTGGTGCTCCCTGTGAATGGGTGTGCAGCCTTGTGCTGCCATCTGGTGGTGTATTACCAAACTAGTCTCTAACTAGTCTCAAACCTTCAGGAAGTGGAAGCACTTTCCTGACCGCAACAGAGAGAACAATCCATTGTTGTGGTCGCTGAGGTCCTTCACTATTGTTCTGGTCTTGGTCCAACACTGCTTGCTGTAGATTCAGTGCAGGTCACGGATCAGGACCCACTGTAGAACATGTCTGTCCTGCATGATGCTGATCCCAAAACCACATTATGTGTGGTGCCTTAAAAGTTCCTTAGCACCTTGGGAGGCATTCCAAAGTCTTTCAGGCGTCTAAGCTGGTAGAGATGTCGCCAGGCCTTCTTCACCACAGTGTTGATGTGACAGGACCATGACAGGTTCTGCATGATGTGAACACAGTGGTACTGGAAGCTGTCAACTCTCTCCACTGGTGTCTCGTTGATGACAGGGACCTGTTAATTCCCTCCTGTTTGTGTTCTTGTGGCAGCAGTCCTTCAAGTTTTTAATCTCCTCCAGCTAGGCCTTCTTGTTGCTTCAGTGATCAGGCCCACCACCACAGCGTCATCAGCAAACTTGATGTTGGTTGTTGAGATGGTAGTGGCATCTGTCTGTAGGAGCTGTACAATCATTCGTGAACACCACTTGTATATTTGAGTTATTAACAGCTACCGATCTAACCTCGCTAGATAAAAAAGTGAGTTTTTACTCTCGTAACCGAGTTCTGTTATTCTGCACAATCAAATCCTTGACTTGGTTTGACTTGAGAGTGGCTTTTTTTCAATGTCTTTATACAGGTAGACAGGGTGTTAGTTTGCTTATGTGGTAATGTATTCTCATTTTATCAATTATTATGTACAGTACAACCTGACGAGGGTGTGACATTAACTTTTTTGCTCATTGGCCGATGTGGCTAGTGGATTTCCGGAGTCACTCGCCATTCAGCCTTTTTACTAGCCACAATTTCGTTACCAGAAAATCGCAGTTTTTTCTTCACCATGATACGTTAATGTTTGTTATATCTAGATTTAATTATAAATGACAGCATACACTGTATCACTATAGTAGTAGTCAAGTATTCAGTACTGTTAAGGTATCTCCCAATATAAAAACATGCAAACGAACAGTATATTCTGCTCATTGAACTTAAATTCAAGCCTCTTACCACATGAAATTGAAAACTAACAAATTCAGTACAACTGGACTCATTCTGATATTAAAAATACAGCAAATATAATCAGTAAATAACCTGCGAAAGGGGTAAACAATCTCATCCTGTTGAGAAGCAATAGCCCTTTAAGGAAATGATACACACACACACACACACACACCAAACAGGAAGTAAAGGTGTGTGTGTGTGTGTGTGTGTGTGTGTGTGTGTGTGTGTGTGTGTGTGTGTGAGACTTAGTGATGGGAAGTTCGAATCATTTTAGTGACTCGGTTCTTTGAATCTCGTTCATAAAAATGAACGCATCTTTTTTTGAGTCATTTCATTCATTTGATCAGAAATAAATTACAATTTTCCGTTTTCAATGAAAAAATACCTCCAATACGTCTACATACAAAAATTTTGGCTATAGTCCCAGTTATGAAAATATTACAATGCAACTAATGACATATTATAATAAACAGAATGAGTAACTCACCATCATATCTTCCAATCTATTGCACCGCATAGCGTCTATGGGAGTCACGTGACAAACAAACGACTCGAGGTTTTGCGATGTTTTGCGCATGCGCGCCCAATAGAAAATGAACAAATCACTCTCCGAGATACTCGTTCATCTGAGTCATGTTAAAGAGTCGTTCAAAAATAACGAATCGTTCATAAACGACCTGTGTGTGCAATGCATGTGTAGAGAGAGGCATTAAATGTCCTCATTGCATTCATGCGCGTTTTATGCGCATAATATTACAGTACGTTGCAATGTTTATTATATCAGATGCCTTTAGAGAAAAATACAACAAAAATATATTGTCATACCAAAGAATAAACTACCCGCCAAAGTGGCTAGTGACATCCGAATTTTACCCTCATTTGGCGGGTGGGCGGGTGCCAATGTCAAACCCTGAACCTTACAATGACGGAGCATTCCGTACAATCTGTTCTCGTCTTTACTAGTAGTTGAATTCTAGAATACTAGTCTCTATGTCCTCCTATAGTCTCTTTAATAGTTGTGCGGGAATAGGGAAAAGCTACTGTACATTCCGTAATTACAACGTCATACTGAATCATCCACCACACTGTATGCGTACCCTATTCTATAAATATAGCTTAACAAACTGGTAGTGTAAACGTATTTTAAGTATTTTTATAACCCCACAATACCGAGGCCTAGTGCTATAATTAGATCATTGAAATGTAATGTTCAAGTTGGTGGAAGTCCTTGTTTTGACAGCTCTTCCTGGTGGGGGGTGTGTGGGTGGGGGTAAATATGCGGGGGATGTGGGCTATGGTAAATACTACGCAAATGTCTCTGGCCGCAGAAATTGTGGAACTCTGTGGTTTGGAGATGAGAGATGAGAAAGTGAAAGAAAGTTCTGATTAGAAACAAATGTAATCTGTTTGCAGGATACTATAGTTGAGCTCTATTTATGGCAATCCTAAAAAGTGTCAAATCAAATTAGATTACGCCATTTGAACCATATGGCATAGTTTTGTAAAACACTATACTGTACACCGTTGAGAAAATGGAGACTTGAATAAATTGATCAAATAGATTGCACTTTGTACTTTGTATTCTTTAACGGAATTAAACAATCAAAATAATTATTATGCATAAAGCCGTATATGACACTGCTTTTTGTGTAACACCCTCATGAATGATTTAACCCCTCAATTAGTTCCTGCGCAACCAATTTTAGAAATCAGAAATCACATAATTGTTTGGATATGCATCAACCTGTGTGCAATTAAGTGTTCTCAATATAAATACACCTGTTTCTATGGCCATACGTATGTTGAAAACCATCCCTAAGACAAACACTATCATGAAGACCAATGGGCTATAAAAACAAATCTGTGGGGAAAGTTTTTGAAAAGGTAATCGTTAGGGTTTGGTTATTGAGAAAAAAAAATATACAGTATAGCCTTCTGCAAAAATATCCTGCAAAAGCACCATTAAGTCTATTATGTATGTCCAAGAGTGACTAAGAAGCAAAGGGTAACTGAAGGAACTGGAGAGATCCACAGCTCAGATAGGACAAGCTGTTCAACCACAAATCTGCTGTTTATGGAGTAATAGAAGAAAGTCACTGCACACTCCCCCTCCAAATAGTCAAAACAAAGAAAACAACTAAGGAGCTTGATACTGTAAATTATTACAACTGGGTTAAGAACCTTCCAAAGCATTATTAAAAAACCTGGAAGGATAGTGCTGAAACTTCAGGTTCGCAGAAAGAAAATGTGATAAGTGTAAAAATATGAATGGCCATGAACAAATATCACTTAAAGTAGATCATTGAAAAAAAAAAAAAAACCAGGAAACATGTAGCTGTGTTTAATAGTCAATGGCATTCCCACACAGAGACTCGGAAGGCACATGGAAAAGATTTAGGTCTAATGAGACCAAAATTTATTTCTTTTTTGGCCTTGGCATTAGGCACAACATTTGGTAGAAAACCAACACTCCTCATCCCTCTAAGAATACCATCACCATCATTCCCACACTGAGGCATGGTGATGGTTGTATCATTTTGAGTTATGGTGATGTTTTTCATCAATAGAGACCAGGGGTCCGTTCTTTGTACGTCGCTTGACACATCCGAGATGAACTGACACATCTAAGATGAGATCATCGTGCTAATTACGCTCTGGCTAAGTTGGTTCTTCGAGCACACCTGTTGTTGATGATTAGTTTGGCCGGATTGAGTTGTCTAGGATTATTGCGCGCTCGTGCGTTGGTTTAAAAGGCGATATGCATCAACAGTAGAAACACTGATCACAAGCCCTTCGATTGGTTGAAGAAATGGCAAAAGAGCGGCTCAATTTATTTTGTAACGTGTTATGCGCTGAAATGCCCCCTCCCATGGATTGCCCCCCCCTCCTACATAATCACTATTAAAGGTTATATTAGAACTTAAATTCATAGGTTAATGGTTTCCAAATTACATGAGACAATAAAATAAAATATGCAATATGAAAATAAATGTTGTATATGAAAAAAATAAATATATATATATATATATATATATATATATATATATATATATATATATATATATATTCAAATACATGTATACTTTTATATTGGTTATTTTATAATAAAAATAATTTCGTCCAATTTTTCATTATAAAATTTTTTTTTTATCATATATAAATATTTATTTGCATCTTCATGACAAACCCCTGAAAAATAAATATGTTACAAAATAAACATTATACAAGAATTTGTATTAATGGTCTTGACGGCTGTCTCGTGCCTAGGGTTTATTATAATACTAATATCATATTTTATAATAATAAACCTAGGAATTTATGTTCTAATATAATATTTGATAGCGATTATCCATGGCAGGGGGGTATATATGCAAGATACTTTTCTATCCCCACGTGAGTCAGTCCGCGTCAGCGCTCTTTAACCAATCAGATGTGACCTCACCATTTCAACCAATCATAACCCAGCAGGAGCGCAGCCTTTTCTTTTCACCCTCTATACATCTGACTTTAGATATAACTCAGAGTCATGCCACCTGCAGAAGTTCTCTGACGACTCTGTGGTTGTTGGGTGTATAGAGGAGGGTGACACCTCGGAGTACCAGTCTGTTGTGGATGACTTCGTTTCCTGGTGTGAGCGTAATCACCTACAACTCAACATCAGGAAAACAAAGGAGATGGTGGTAGACTTTAGGAGAAACAAGACTGTGACTCCTATATCTGTCAAGGGGGAGATAGTGGACATTGTCTCCGATTACAAATATCTGGGAGTTTATCTGGACAACAAACTTGACTGGTCACTCAACACAACGGCACTCTACAAGAAAGGTCAGAGTCGATTGTACTTTCTTCGAAGGCTCAGGTCTTTTAACGTCTGTAATACCATTCTACAGATGTTCTATGAGACCGTTGTGGCGAGTGTCATTTTTTACGCTGTGGTCTGTTGGGGTGGTAACATTAAGGTGTCTGATAAGAACAAACTGGACAAGTCAATTAAAAAGGCCGGATCTGTGCTAGGCATGGAGCTTGACTCGGTGGATGTAGTAGCAAAGAGGAGGATTCTGTCCAAAGTACAATCCATTGTGAACAATCCTTCTCACCCGCTATACAGTGTTTTGGCTGAACAGAGGAGCAGTTTCAGCCAGAGACTGATTACTATCAAGTGTTCCACTGAGCGTCACAGGAAATCCTTTCTCCCAACGGCCATAAAACTTTACAACTCTTCGCTGTAACTCATACACACATGTATGTGGATTTTTTCACTGACTGGTATACAACAGGACACTAATACTTACCCATTTTTTTTTTTTTTTTTTTTTTTTTTTTTTTTTTCCCACCTTCCTTAGTTAACAACTGTGAGCACCTGTAACCGAGCATAAGCAATTTCCCTTTGGGATTAATAAAGTTCTTTGAATCTTGAATCTTGAATCTTGAATCTTAATACTGTTTACATGAAATAAACCTGCTAACGAGCCGGTTCAAGCTCATGGACATGTTGCTATGACAACAAGTACGAGAAGCGCATCGAAGAACGAAACAATCCAAGATCAGGACAAATCCACAACAATCAAATCCAGCTAACTGAGTTAGCGACGTACAAAGAACGGACCCCTGGTTGTAACAGCACATAATGCAGAACAATTGATTCTTTGAATATACTACTTTGTTAGTAGACTGAATTTGTGTTAACATTCAGCTACCTACCCAGGTCTCTATTCATTTCAACATAGATGCAAAATGACCAAGATCCATCAAGGGCAGTGTTAGAGCTCTTCCTATTGCCATCTCAGGGAGTTTTTCCTTGCCACTGTTGCCCTCGGCTTGCTCACCAGGGACTACCATTTCGATTCATGCACATTCATACATTTTATAAAATTTCCATCATTTTCTTTTGATTGTGTAAAGCTGCTTTGCAATGATGACAACCATTTAAAGTGGTATACAAATAAAATTTAATTGAATTGATTTGGAGATCATGCACAAACTTGCACTGTGCTTCTTTGTTTATCCCAGAATTTGAGTTTGGCCCTGAATCTGGAATGTCAAAAGCCCAGTGGCTCGTACAGTATGGCTAGTTTCAGTAAAAGAAGAGTTAAATTTGTATTAAATACACTATAACTTTAAGAGATGCCAACTCAGTTTAGCTCAGTGAGACTGCAGAAGCTACTCACTATAAGAGTCTCAACTATACATTAGAATGCATTTTTGGATGGAATGAAAGTTATGGAATTTGCTCCAAATACTTACCTGTACAAATATTTGTACAAATACTTGTACAAACTTTACAGCTTTACTGCACAGCAGAAAAATTTATAATGACTAAGACCTTCAGTATGTTAATGTACCTACTGTATAGTATATGCACCTAAAAAAAACCTGTGCTATCCCTTTAATGCTATGCCTCCATAACCTAATCCATAACCCTATCTTAACCTCATTAACATGGACTAAGGATCTGGCAAATACTACAAGGGCTATACTAATGCTGGCAACCATTCACCACCAAGAAATAAATATGTATTATATATTTATAGTAATAAAAATTAATATACAGTATATCAAGTGGATCTGGCTGCTTGGCTTATGCATGGCTTATGACTTGGTGTCAGTAGGATTGTGGTACTGTTATTATGTACTATTCATGGCATAGTGGTGCGAATGGGTAGTTATGCCACCTCACAAAATTCTCATCATACAGTAGTAATGTTCATGTTGCAGTCAAAGTAAACAAAACATAATGGTTAGACCATCACAGTCTTTGCAACAGGACTGAGGAGATACTTTTGACAGCAAGTAGGAAAACAAGATGTTTCAATATAAGGAAAACAACAATTCACACCAATGTTTACAGGTCCTTCTCAAAAAATTTGCATATTGTGATTAAGTTCATTATTTTCTGTAATGTACTGATAAACATTAGACTTTCATATATTTTAGATTCATTACACACAACTGAAGTAGTTCAAGCCTTTTATTGTTTTAATATTGATGATTGTGGCATACAGCTCATGAAAGCCCAAAATCCCTATCTCAAAAAATTTGCATATTTCATCCGTCCTATAAAAGAAAAGTGTTTTGAATACAAAAAAAAAAAAGTTAACCTTCAAATAATTTTGTTCAATTATGCACTCAATACTTGGTCGGGAATCCTTTTGCAGATTCTTGTGTCTTGTGTCTCTCAACTTTCTCTGAGAGATGGAAGCATGAAGTGCTCCAAAATCTCCTGATAGCTAGCTGCATTGACCCTGCCCTTGATAAAACACAGTGGACCAACACCAGCAGCTGACATGGCACCCCAGACCATCACTGACTGTGGGTACTTGACACTGGACTTCAGGCATTTTGGCATTTCCCTCTCCCCAGTCTTCCTCCAGACTCTGGCACCTTGATTTCCGAATAACATACAAAATTTGCAACCTGTAGCACATTTCCTGCACACGCCTGTACACGGTGGCTCTGGATGTTTCTACTCCAGACTCAGTCCACTGCTTCTGCAGGTCCCCCAAGGTCTGGAATCTGTCCTTCTCCACAATCTTCCTCAGGGCCCGGTCACCTCTTCTCGTTGTGCAGCGTTTTCTGCCACACTTTTTCCTTCCCACAGACTTCCCACTGAGGTGCCTTGATACAGCACTCTGGGAACAGCCTATTCCATCAACAGCCTATTCGTTCAGAAATTTCTTTGTGTCTTACCCTCTTGCTTGAGGGTGTCAATGATGGCCTTCTGGACAGCAGTCAGGTCGGCAGTCTTACCCATGATTGCGGTTTTGAGTAATGAACCAGGCTGGGAGTTTTTAAAAGCCTCAGGAATCTTTTGCAGGTGTTTAGAGTTAATTAGTTGATTCAGATGATTAGGTTAATAGCTCGTTTAGAGAACCTTTTCATGATATGCTCATTTTTTGAGATAGGGATTTTGGGTTTTCATGAGCTGTATGCCACAATCATCAATATTAAAACAATAAAAGGCTTGAACTACTTCAGTTGTGTGTAATGGATCTAAAATATATGAAAGTCTAATGTTTATCAGTACATTACAGAAAATAATGAACTTTATCACAATATGCTAATTTTTTTAGAAGGACCTGTATAGTGAGCAAGGAGTAAAGGCCAAACCAGAAATCACAAGCAAAGTGTAAACAGCATTACAAACCCCTGTAAAAAAAAAAAAAAAAAGGAAAAGTGCTGAGGGTCTGAAAGGAGTTTGACTCTGACATGTTCCATGGTGGGGACATTTTCCCTAAAGGAATATAAAAGACACTGCCTCTCTTTGTCATTTTTTTAACATTATAGGCAGGACTGCATTAATCGTTTGGTTTATGTATCAAAGCATTTACAGTTACCTCAGGACACACACGCTTAAAGTCCAGCCCATGATGTATGTGGTAATTGGAGACCCTATATTTGAAACTGCTTTTTCACTCTCCACAGCTTGTGACTGAGAATTTGTTCCTCTGAACCTTGGTCAGACTCTCTATGTAAGAGATAGGGTTTATGCTGAGCTACGGAATCATGTGTGTCATCAACAGTACTCCTACACTAAAAAAAATTAACATTGCTATCTGTTACATGTACTAAAATGTAATATGTGTTTTGTACATAATAATTTCATGTTTCCAAGCTAAACATGAATAAGTTATGTTGTATTTGAATGAAATTCAACAACTTAACATGTACTAGATTCAATCATGTTGAGATAAACCAACGAGATCTTGTCAATACTAAAACCGGAAATAGCAAAACCGGAAATATCGCGAGAAGACATCGCGAGAAGAGAACACAGAGAAGACAAACGTTGGCGGGCTTGTGGAAAAGGTAAGCAGGAATTAATTCCCATCTTTCTCAATAGAAACGAAATACTGAACATAAATGTCACCTGTTGTTTAGCGATGTTTAGTCACATTATTTTGGTTTAGGTTATTTCTTGTATTTTTAATCACACTTAAAATACCGACGGTTATATGCGCGTGCTTAATCTGCGGTTCGGTTCTGGTTTCGGTCCGTTCTCATGAGTTGTGAAGCGAGAGGAACAAAGTATAAATATTGTTCATTTGCTAAATTAAGTATCATGAATTTTAATTGAATATCTATCTCTGTTTTTTTTCACAGGACTTTGTGACTGAAAGTGTGTCTGCATCTGACTTCAGGAGTTTCCTGACCAACGTATCTAACGGTCATATTTAAAAGTCATAACCTACAGTTATAAAGTACAAAACGTTTCTGTTGGTGTTTTTTTTTTTTATTAATACTTATTTGTGGTGTTTTATGTTTTGTACATCTTTTCAAATTGAGACCTCATTTGTAAGTTGCTCCTGGTGTAAAATAAAAATATCCGTTTTATCCCGTTTGTCTGTTTCCTTCCTTCACAGAATTCTGTTGACCAGGGCTTGAAATTTACTTGAGTTGGATCAACTTAATTTACAACTGAAAAATTTGTTGTACCAACCCTATTCATTTATGTTAACAGTATTAAATTATGTTGGATGCAGCTGTAGTAAATAAGTTAAATGAACCTAATAACATTACTTTGACGGAACCTAAAAACATTAAGTTGGGCCAACAAAATTGCTTAATGCTGAACGAAAGCCATTAAATCAGGTGGAAATTCTTTCCATAATTTAATTATGTTCATTCAACGAGTTATTTTTTTGAGTGATATTCACTAAAGACTGCTGGATTGTTGACCTTTCAACGCTGCATCATATGAAGAACAAGGAGAAAATCAAAAGAAACATACTTATATCCACCTTCAGACCCATGGAGGCTCGAAAATTCCGAGCCCTGAGAAATCACCAACCATCTTGTTTCTTACTGAGGAGCCTTTACCAGGCCTGTCTGATTTGCTAGTACAGTACTGTAAATCCAGCTACTCTACTTCAGGAAACAAACAAACTCTATGGTAACTCTCTAAGGTCAATGTGATGGAACTCATTTATTGGTAAGCTCTTTAGTTAGCGCTAAGTTCTGTCAAACCAAAATCTTACTTTACTTGGTTATATCTTCTAAAGAGTAACCTTCTCTGTTCTAGACAAGTATAGACTGATGAGTTTCTAAGGAAAGCTGTTTTTGTTTGGCCATTCTACTCTGATAATTACAGATCACTCTCCCTATGGAGGAAGATATAAAAATAAAACAAAACTAAATAAAATAAAACCTATGCATAAACATAATTATGTTAATTGTTTAATTGGTTATATCAAAATAAAGAATTACATTGCATTTTAAAATTATAGTCAAGTATTAGATAATTCTTGACCATAATTTAAAATCACAATGTAATTGAAAGTGTTCACACTCTTCTGACTAATATTACCAATTAAAAATAATTTTCTATCAAGGTTTTTTTATTTTATTTATTTATTAGGTAAAAAAAAAAAAAAGCATTACGCCACCAGCATATACCCCATAAATAACCTTAATATGAAGCAGCTTAAAAATCTTTCAGTCACAACAGAGAACTTTTTCCAGAAAAGTTATTTTTATTAACTGTCTGGGCACAACAATTTTATAATTAAAGCTTATTGAAAAATAAGTTTCTCCAACTAACACCTTGTCACAGATCTCTTCCCTCTGAGCATTTCCTTTCATTGTGTCTGGGATTCCTTCTGTGTTTTTCTCAGCTATCTTGAACCTCACACTCTTCAGAAATTTAATTTCCATAACCTAAGCATGTCAGAAAATGGTATGGAAAGTAACCACTATTGTGGTTTGCAAAAGGCAATAAATAAATAAATAAATGCAGATTGGGATCATAGGCATGTGCAAGTGCACCTCAGTCCAAATTGCTGTTGAGTCACCAGAACCTGCTCTCAACGCAGGATATATTGAGTACAGGATATTTGCTAATGTCTGCTCAATATTTGTCTCTTGGCTAGGCTTTTTGGCTCATTGCTGATGGGTCTAAAATGCTGCCAAATCTAGTGACCAAGTCACTAGACAAACAAAGGATAGAAACTTGTAAACTTTACCACCGCCAAGGTCAAGTGTAAAAATGGCCTAGGACATCCTGCACTTGTGGGAACAGGGAAAACTATGGATCACACACACACACACACACACACACACACACACACACCATCTCCTACTGTGCAAATTTTAGCGATGGGAAGTTCAGGTACTGGTCTTTAGCCTACGATTAGCACACCTCACCTCTTCTCTGACCATTCCTGGATTTGAGTAGGTTGTTCATCATTCATTCAAAACTTGAAAAAAGACTTGAGATGAACGAATCAATTCTCTTTCAGACTGCATTGGTTAAATGTGGGGCTGTAACATGATGAATGCATGACACTGGAAACCTGAAAACGTGAGAGATGAACGAATCAATACATATTCCAGCTCAGACTGCTTGGGTTAATGACTCGAAGACTGTAAGTAGATGAAATAATTCCTGAACAGAACCGATGATATTCCACATGGGTGACTGAATGAATCCCTGAGATGACTCGTTCTTCCCGAGTCACACTTAAAATGTATTCACTAGCAGATTTTTAATCTGTTTGCTCCAGACCACACCCACACAGACACCTATAGTACATACCACTTATAAACTTCCACTTAATCAATCTTGCTCGTAGTACATAGCATTCCCTTGCATGTAGCTTGGCTCGGCTATTAGTTATGTTAGCTACTAATTTTGCTTGACCCACATTGAAGCTAGCAACAGAAACACTTTCAGCAAGAAAACAACTAGGAAACAAAACACTTTGCCTCCGTAATAATTGCTTCTACGTAGTTCCAAATCGCCTCTGAACTCTCCGTGTTCTTTCATTTATGTCTACGACGGTAACTAGCGTCTAACCCAAGGCTGAATCACACATCTCTCTGTAACCCCTAATCAAGGGCACTACTTGGTGTGTGGAACAAGGGATGGTACATCCTAGTGCACAAGCTTTTCATATAATGCTACAGTATATAGATTTTAGCCTGGAACCCAGAAGTTAACAAAGGTCATACTGTATATAAGTGGAAATATAAAGAGAAACTTACAAGATTCAAAGGAGTGTCCATCACCCCCATGGTTTATTCTCCTCACCTTGCGGCTACATACTGTAGTACTAGCAATAATTTAATACTCCTTTCACTCCTATTAATTACAGTAACTGTCAGTCACCAGCACTTCCAGTAACAGTTAGATAGTTCTGCCAGGTTTGGTAAGATACAGTACAGTATGTGTTGCCAGAGCAAAATTAGCTGGTGAAATAGAAACATAATTATGCAAATTATGATTTTCCATAATAATAATCTGTTGATAAAAAAATAGTGTTTGTTGGACCTGTTGTACAAAATCAATATAACTCTCAAGGTTGTGCTCTTGTATATGAAAGAAAGTGCGTAGAGTATAACATACAGTAATGGCATTCTTCAATAAATCATAAAACTTATACAGTACTATGCAAAAACATATGTTTTTCACCAATTTCTTTATATTAAATTCAATGAAACAATGTAGATTAAATGAAAACAGGAATACTTTTGACTTATTTTACAGTGACAAGATTTATGCTTACTGTATGTAACCACCTCATCAGTAACTTAATTTCTCCGCTTGTCTGTTCCAACCACTCAGCATTCAGCATCACCAGTAACCCACCACTAACTGCTGGCCTGATCATCTGTCATCATCTGCACCTGTTTCTCACTGTTTCACGATCTTAATTAGAAACTTTTTCATGCTTGAATAATTCATATGATACAAAAAACATTCATTTGACTCTGGTCAGGTACAGGGACTAGAATGAAAATAAGAGCTAAAAATGATAGTCAAAAAAGTCCTTCAAGAAGCCTGGAGAACGATTCCTTATGCCCAGAGGTGTAAAGAGTAATAAAATTTTGTACTCAAGTACAAGTACTGTTACTTCAGTGAAATTTTACTTAAGTACAAGTAAAGTTACCATTATAAAAATCTACTCAAGTAAAAGTAAAAAGTAGCTCATTAAAAAAATGTACTCGGAGTAAAAGTTACCGAGTTACTTTTTTTTTTTTTAACAGCGGGGGTGGGATGAGGCATTCTAGCGTAGTTCAAAAAAAGATAAGCAGATATAAATGTCAAACTAGTTGTTTTTAACTGAAGGAACACCTTTGCATAATAAAGCTGTTGTCTTTCTTGCGCTTGAAAATCAAAGTGGTCACTTAAATATGGTGTTACGTCCCAGTCTAGGGTCATACAGCAAAAGAATGGTTCAGGGTTCTATTTTAAACTGTATGGAAATGGTGGTATATGGCAGAAAGAACTAGATCCAATCATTAACTGATGAAATAATGAGGTTTGTACACACACACACACACACACACACACACACACACACACACACACACCAGGAGGAGGATCAGATTCAGGATGGACCCAGGCCAAAATAATAAACAAAATGGTATTTATATTTAGTAGCTAGATTACCTGCAAAAAAAAAAAAAAAAACACAAACAAAAATACAGGTACCTTCCCGGACTCCCTAAACCAAAAACAATGAAATTATCTACAAATATATACAAAGACCAACCAAACCAAAGGGACAAAGCAATAATCAAAGTCAATTGGAGGCAAAAAGTCAAAACCGGAATACACAACCAAATATCAAAACGCCAAAATCACAACCTCTTTCATCTTTCCCGCGTCTCTCTCCGGTTCATATATGTTCGCGCTAATCGATGACGTCACTCTCAAGGCAGAAGCGACCGTGTGGAAGGTCAGGTAGATGCCAATGTCAGAAAACCTGGAGTGGAGTGTGGAGCGGCGCGCGACCAGGACATGATACACACACGCGGCGCAACGGAGCATTTATACAAAGCATAATATTTGTATTATTTTATCATTTTCATTCATTTATTTTTTACTCAGTAGCGAATATGATTTAAAATGTAGCGAATTACAATACTTCAAACAAAAAGTACTTAAGTAAAAGTAAAATTACAGATTTTTCAAACTACTTTAAAAAGTAGAAATACACAAAAAAGCTACTCAATTACAGTAACGCGAGTAAATGTCATTCGTTACTTTCCACCTCTGCTTATGCCTTTATTAAAAATAAAAGCCTGGTGCTTTGGAAGCAAATTATGAAAAAATAAGGGGTGGCTCAAGACTTTTACATACTACTGTACGTTTAAAAGTAAATGCGCGAAGGCTACTGAATTTAAAATCATTCCCATACTGATCCGTGTAGAGTTAACATTAAAATTATTTGTGAACTGTCCTCATGAGTTAGCATGAAGATGAGCTTCTTGGCCAACCATAACATAACTGTGAGTCTGAGTTGTACTTCCAACTACATTAAGTTACTTCACTGGGAAGAAATGTAGGCTCAAATGATTTTCTTCAATTGACCAATTAGCTGCTATAAATAGACAGAAAAAACAACACATCTGAGGTAAGAACACATTCTCATTCAATTACACCAGGGATTAGACATGCAATATCACCACCATCCTCCTAATGCACCCAAAGTCCTGTACAGAATATCCATGGTCATGTGACACACCCTGGGTTAAGTTATTATCATTTTCTTTCTCATATCAGAAACACACAAGCAAATCTAAAATTAGTGCTAGGAAATAGCAATTATATGCCAGTGGACGTGGAAATGTCTTGTACAGAGAAAGAGAAGGTAAGTCCATGACTAGAGTTGGCTCTTTCTATCCCCTTGTGTGATGTTCTGTTATTTCCTACCATTGTGTGCATGCTAAGAAGAAACATTCTAAAAATGGCTTTTTGTTTGAATTTACTTAACGCTATGGTTTCCTCTTGCTGGCTGTGCCACTCCACGGTGACTTTTTTTTTTTTTTTTTTAAACTAGTCATCCAAACAGGAACCTGAGCGGATACAAATTCAGTTGCTTTAAGGGTGGCTACCTTCCTTGGTAACTTTATTTATTACTGTACTTCCCTGATCCTGTTTTTACAACAAGTAATACAGTAACAGTCAACTTTTCTAGGATTTAATTTAAATTCAAAATAAATAAATAAATAAATAAGAACAGAATTGTTAAAACAATAGAAGTGGCATAAAACTTTGGAATTACATGTGTTCCAAGACTCCCCTTACTTAAAGTCATGTTTATGCAGTGTTGCCGTAAATGCTAAAGTCATGGAGACTCCAGGGTTTTATCAGTTCCTACAGTATATCCTGGACTGAAGCTGTGACCAGGTGAAAGTCTACATACAGTAGCACTGGGATGTTCACACCTTACAGATAAATAAGCAGTTTCCATAAAGTAATAGCAAAACTGTATGACTTCAGCAATCTCTTTCTGAAGATGGACAGTGCTTCCCAGATGTGCACAGAGATACAGTATCTTTCACCAATAAGACCTCCTGCACACAGTACCATTGGAAATCTGTACTTCTGATTGCAAACACACCCATTATTTGCTGTCCCACATGGCAGCTTTCTTTGATATTTGATTTCCTGGACCTCAGAATCTTTTAAAAATGCTGAAAATTTTACATGCTGGTACATGTTTCAAGTTCCCAGAACTGAGTAAAAAGAAACTGTAATGTACGTCTGAAGCCAGGATTGTCTGTCCAAGAGGGTATTTTTAAAATCTTGTATTGTATTACTGCAGCTATTGATTTCCACATCCACCATCAAGCTCTCAAGCCAGCAAGATGAAGGCTAACACATGCTTTCTCTAAAGCATCTGAAGCTCACCAGAAACATCTTTATGAACTGCGGTGATTGTCAGGGGAGAGAAAGAGAATGCCATCCTTCCTACCAAGATAGCACGGCCAATTTAGTGCTCTTGCCTCTTCCAGCTCTTGAGTCAATCATCAGGATTTGAACTTGTGATCTCGTTAGTTGCATTTGACCCAGTTCCCCCCTGTGATCCAACAAGCCAAGACAGATGTTAATACCGAGTCTGAACAGTGTGTAAACATGCCAAGAAACATCTACTGAAGGAGCCATTTGACTGGCATTACAATCAAACAATTACAGACTTTTTCTCGAAAATCACCACGAGAGTTATTTTTCCAACATTTTAATACCTCTCTAGATTTACAACTAAAATTCTACCAGCTACCTAAAAACAGCGTAGTTATATATTGTTTTGTTCATTTTTTTTTTTTTTGGTGGGAGGGGGGGTATTATTATATTATATATTATTATAGTGCAGTATCTGTAGAAGTATTTCATTTTGGAGCTTCACATTGTGAAACAATACACGAAAGACTGTGTTGTTTTTATATCAGATGCTATAGAACGTTGAAAGTAAGATATTGTACAGTACCATGCAATGTTGTAGGAAGATAGGTGTTATGACCTACAGTATTATGATATCATTTATTATGTTATATAGGAGCAATTTGAATTTGGAAAGGTTGCATTCAGACATCCCTGGAATTAGTTACGGGGGAAAAAATTAAACTGTCACTTCAGACTGCTAATATGAACAAGGAGCCTTTTATTCCCTTTATGATTAGAACATACCCATCTACTGTATAACGTAGGTGTAATTTTAAATTTTCAGATTCTGTTCCAGAGACAAATAGCTAAGAATCTTAAAATGGTTCAACTTAAAGAAAAGGGTAAAACATTAATGGAAACACTTGGTCAACCTGGGCCTTCAGAAAGATATCTTCATGCTGTTTGACGATCTGTTGCGAACAACCCTCTCGTAGGTGCGCTGTTACCCTTAAAACTGCTTTAAGATTGTCAACAAAGTATTAATGGCATACAAATATCGTAACCTTACTTGTTTAGAAATGTAACAAATTTTGGTGCATATACAGTATTTGATCATAGAACTATGGGTGTCTGCTTAATTCTTGTTGGCCAGCCTCAGGTAACTTATGGAAAAAGGATTCCAACTTTTGGGAAAAGTATAAAAGCTTTATTTAAGGAAGGCTCAGGAGTACAGATGCTGTTGGAGCTCCATCCGAGCCTCTTGCTCCAACAGATTTCCTGTCCATTCCTTGGCACAGCCACCCCTCTCTTCCCTCAGAGTGATCTGGGCCATAAAGGATAGAGGTGGACAGCAGAAAATTAACTTTCTACAGTGCCAGCCACCATCATGCTATTTAAAGATGAGCTGAAACGATTTGCTTGTGTGGCACAAGGGCGCAGTTGGAGGGTCTCACATGTGATAGCATATTTCAGAAGGACGTGGGGGTGATTGTGTGTGTGTGTAGGAGTAATGTGTATGTGCAAGCCTGAGGACATAGGTTAGATTGAGAGAGGTTTAAGAGAAGAGAGAGAGAGAAATAGATAGAGAGGCACTAGTGGTGAGTTCTAATCCTCACTTTGTCCTCTCTTTGCCCCAGAAGCACCTGGGCTTTGCTTGTGTTGGCACAGGATATAGAAAAAAAAAAAGGAAAAAGCATCACTTTGGACTGACAGAGGAATCCTACAGAGAGAGTACACAAGAGCGCACAGGGAGTATACACATCCAGTAGATGACTCAGCAGATCTACTGTAAGAACTAGGACTAGAAGCTTTCCAGATAGTGATGCTTATATAAACAGACATCTTAAAGCATATGGGAATCATTTTGCATGTGCAACACAATCCATGGGTGCATAACATGGAAGCATTTTATGCAAACAGCCTGCATACATTTGCAGAAACGGGATGGAACTAGTATCATGGTCATTATCTTATTAAACGTTTTTATTACGATGAACAGACATTTAGAAACATAGACATTTCGGATTAACCATAGTAGAAATTGATGTAATGGAAGGTTCAGTCTTTCTCGGTCAGTTACTGTACTGTTCTGAGTGTTCAATAAAAATTGGCATCTTTACATAACATGTAAGGATCGATAACTGAGTAATTCAATTAACGTTTCTGTGAACGTTTCCCAGATGCCAACCCATTTTCAATTTGCTCTCACAGCATGACAAGGCGACAGTAAAGCATGTTTACACTCACTGTAACTTTAAACGGACATCAGCCTACCTACGTAACTGGGGTAGAACTGCTTGGCACCAAGAAAACTGGAACAAGATTAGACGAAATAAATATGTCGGGACATCATCACTTTAGGCCTGCAAAACAAACAGCTCAGCTGCATCTGGTAAAAATATTGTGCTTATCTCGCTTGCTGCCTTTTTTCTGTCCCCAGTGCTCTCCTTTGTGGAGACCAGGACCGTTCGGTCCATGAAAGTAAACCAGTCAAAACTCTCAGAGGCTTTCATCAATATAGACAAACAAAGGCAAATGAATTACAGAAACACAACTCGCACCAAGATTCTGCCTTTCCGTTTGTTCTCAATTTGAGATTGAGAAGTCAGTCTGCAAACAATTTATGCTTGGAAGAGCAGGCCAAATAAACAAACTGATTGGGAAATCTGGCTTTATTGGCCACATTTGCTTTAAAGGTATGTGCATAGATGTTACACCAAACATAGACTTCTGAGAACTAAGAAAGCTAACTGGAATGGATACAATAATACTTCATGCTGTGAACAATGTACGTAGCTATTAAATCTCATAGAAAGGAATGAACATACAGTAATGCTCCAACTGTAACATCCAATTTATCAAATGGCTTTATGACGGGAATACTCCTGTTTGTCTTCTTTTGTCATACATTGAGGACAGAAATGACTTACAGAGTCATTTCTGAAACGCTTAATTTCAAACACAATAACAATAACCACAAAACAATTCTATAAACACTAAAGAGAATATATACTCTCTACTGTATCTTTACAAATAGTCAGAGTTTTGTATGGAACTGTGTTTACTGTACTGTATATAGCATTTTTATTTTGTGTTTAAAGCTTTATACTATGCACTTCCTATCCAAAAAAAGTTTCATAAGAATCAAATTATCAACTAAGGAGATTGCTACAGTAAAACTGGAACTGTCCAACACTAGTAAAGTTTGGTAGGATAGCAGAGAACCATTGAGGAAGAAATATCATTGGAAAAAAAAAATGAACTGAGATCACTTAAACGTTTGGTAAAGTTGCATTGAAATCAGTGTGTGTGTGTGTCAGGGTAAGTATGGAAGGCCATGAAGAAACACAACCATCATGCATACTGTAGTGCCCACTGTACTGTTTTATGATCTAGAGTTGCTTAGTTCTCAGCTCAGCATTGTTTTATGGCTGACAATAAAAGGTCACTAGATGATGATTAGAATGTACTAAATGACCAGGTTATCACATGTATGGCGTTGGTCTTCCCTGATGGAACAGGTGCATTTCAGAACAATAAGTTAGTGGTTCTGGGAGCTTGAGGAATCATGCTCATACAGTAAAGGTGGTCAAAATAAATATTAAACTGTGTGCCATGCTTAATGCTAGGCAGTGTAAGATGTACAATTAGAGTAACTATGAACTGACTTTAATTCCTTGATTCATTCATTCATCTTCTATACCACTTGTCTAGAGTACAGGGTCATGGAGCTCATCACTGGACAGGGTGCCAATCAATGGCATGAATTGACTTAAAATCTGTGACAATTTCTACAAATCAGGAAATGTATATTTAACAAGATAAAAAATAGACAAAATAAGAACAGGCCAAGCTAAAAAAAATAAAAATAAAAAAAAAACATTTCATATATTAAAATAAACCGAAAGTCCGTCTTTGCAATTAATAAAGGTTAATATCAGTTTATCATTTTTTCCAAACTTATAGCAAAGAGGAAATTCTGGAGTAAGTGAGAGTGCTGGATATTTTGCTCTTCTATGGGCATCATGTGTACTGTACATGAGCTTGACTAAGGCTTTTCCAGTGGAACAGTGAGATCATCCTCTTATCACTTTTTATCAGATAGGACATCCGGAGCAGGCACTTACCTGGTCTTCCATTCTTCCTCTCAGATTCGGGCACTCTGCCAGCCAGCTTGTCTCTTTCCTCTCCCAAGGTGCACTGAGACTTCTGCCAACTATCCAGACATCCGAACTGTGTGAGATTACAAAGAGAAAAGAGCTTTGAAGAATTTTAAAAGACTTTAAGAGGTGTAACTTCTTCTGTTTACTGAAAAAAAAATGGAATGCAATCATATCTTAAATGGGTTATCACCTCAACGTCATGTACTGTACTGTAGTTAGCGATAAAATATATGATGTTGCCAGAGCTGCCAGAATGGATTAAAGTGTATAAATTGCAGTCATGAGGAATTAAACATTCAGGTCTTTATATACAGCGTTTAATATTTTATATGTATATTTTAGAATAGGGTTATCAAACAGGGCTATGAGATTTCATTCCAGCTGGAAAAACATCAGTTGATTTCACCCGTGAGTCATGACCGTTATGTGTTATGACACTTGGTTATTAAGCATTACGGTCCTCTGTTGAGTCATTTCATGTCCACTGTTACAGTTTATTTTGGCTGCATGTGAAAATCAGCAGTAATATTAAACTAGATAGAAAATAGTTTGTTATACATTTTTTTTGACAAAAGAAGCAAATAGTCCAGGTTTACCAGAAACAGATCTGTACTACGGATATGGAATACACATCAGCTCATTGGTAAACTATTTGTTGTGTTTATATGTGTTTCCTGGGAATTTAATTCCATTTCATTTCACACTTATTTAATTTCTTAACGCACTGTGTTTTTATCTCAAGGTTCATTTCCTGTTTTCCTGTTTGGGTCTGATTTGATTCAGGTGTGTCTTGTTCATTCTTGATCAGTATCTTAATCTAAGTCCCGTGTTTCCAGTTCAGCTTTTCTTGCATCTGTTGTCCATCTCTTGTCTTACCTGTTGGTTACTTTTTGTGTCTGTTATGTTGCGGTATAATCAAGCCTGTAGCCTATAGCCTAGGTCCGCAGGACCTCTGGGGGTGTCCTTTGTGTCTGGCACAGGGCTGTTAGTGGTGGATTCTTTGGGTGCTGTGAGTTACAGGATGGGGCCCATGGGTACTCAATCAGATTAGGATCTTGGGAATTTGGACGCTAGGCCAACAACCATGAACTCTATACCTGTACAGCAGGCTATGATGCATTGGGTGTTCTTATACCTTTCTGTCATGGCCAGAAATACAATGCCTACAACAACTGTTTAAGCAATAAGCTTACCAAGGATTTATTTGCTATAATTAATTATAATTATGGTGCTATAATTATAGAAATTAATTCTTAGTTAATTCTTTATAACATCATATAGTAAATAAAACAAGTTTACCATAATTCACATAAAAAAGTCTCTGATTAAGGTATGGTTCCTCTGATCTCTGTACAAAAAGGACAGAACTATTAATGAATTAATAACATATCTATATGAAATATATATTTTGCAGCATACAACCCTCACACCAAGCAGTGATTTTTCTACTTTACCCTGGAAAACCCTGAAAGCCAGAGCTGATATTCTAAAGGGGAATAAGTGGAAATATAAAGATAACACTTACGAGATTTACATGACTGTCCACCACCTCCATCTTCTATTCACCTCACCTTTTGGCTACATAGTATTTATAAGAGTTAAAACTCCAATCCAATATTCAGTATGTAAATATACAGTATATTCTGTTGCAAATAATGTCATTTTCCACTGGTTTTAATGAACATTTCATATTACGAGGTATAGGGATATTCTGCTCCTACTGTATATACAGTATGATACACAATGTAGCAAAAAAATAGTGACCAATATTCACTATGGTCATTTATGCAGTAATGAAGTGCTTATTCATTTATACTTCATTTAGTATAAATTGTAGTGCATTATAATTTAAATATTAATTTTAATATAAAAAAGTATAAAAAAAATTAATACATAAAACCTATGAAAAAAATGACACGAAACGATGAAGTGAATAAAATGGAGAAAAACAAGAAGGAAAAGAAGGGGGAGATAGTGGGTGTCAACTTACACTGTTGCCATGTGAACTTAATTTCAGTTGTCAAAACAAAACCACATGGCATGCATGTGAAAAATTAGCTCACTCATTCATTCGTCATACCGCTTATTCTGTGTGGGCTCTTGGGGGAGCCTGGAGACTATTCAAGAAACCTTAGGGCACAAGGTGAGGGACACTGGATTGGCACACTTACTGACACACCCAATCATACACTACTCACCATTTAGGAAACATCAATCATGTCTTTGGAGACTGGAGGGAAAGGAACAGGAAGAATGTGCACACATAAGGTACCAGAGGAGAGATTTAAATCCCAACTCTGGAGCTTGGTACTTGTAAATCAAGTGCCAATCATGTGAGACTGTATGGTAAGATACTTATAATAATGAACTAAAACAGACTTGCATTTACAGTTATTGTTGTCGTTGTTGTTGTTGTTGTTGTTTTTCTTACATAACAAAAATTCATACTAGAAATTAGCCCATTTCTCCAGTCGTAAACAAAATATGGTTTGATTTGTCGAACTTGATTGCCTTCAGATAAAACAATCACAGAAACATCCACTAGGAGCAATCAGAGCGAGGTGGCTTGGCAGCATGTACTGCAAGAAAGAGTAAGAAAAAGAGAAACTGACAGAGTGGAAAAGGGAAAGAATCAGAGCGGGGAGCAAGCCTCTCGCTGACCCTCAGTGCTACGCTGAGTTTAGATGCTGTGCTTAGCCAGAAATCTGCTCCACTCCCCAAACACACTCCACATGAACACCTAGAACCCAGTCGATGCATAAACATCTCCCACGGCCCTTCTAATAACCACCCTGTGTTTGTCTTTTCAGCAGATCCAGGTTCTTTCCATATCCCTGCATGGATTTACTATGGTAACCCAAAAAGTGGGATAGTAATACCGAATGCTTTAAAAATGCTTTGGGAATACCTGTGTATTGACGTATACATGTTTAGAAGTGAAGACTTTATGGACTTCTTTAATGAAAAAATCAATAATATCAGGAAGAAAATAATGGAGGTTCAACTTCTAATAGTATCTCACGATCCAGTTCAGCCTATAGCTTCACATTTAGATTTTCACTGCTTTACAGGTATAGGACAGGAAGAGCTGTATAAACTTATCACCTCGGCTAAATCAACAACGTGCCTGTTAGACCCAATCCCAACCAGATTTTTAAAAGAAGTGATGCTTACGGTTGGAGAGCCACTCCTAAACATTATTAATTCTTCATTACATCTAGGTCACGTCCCTAAACCTTTCAAGTTAGCAGTTATTAAGCCGCTTCTTAAAAAATCTAATTTGGACGCGAATGAAATAAAAAATTACAGACCGATCTCAAACCTCCCGTTCATATCAAAAATACTAGAAAAATTAGTATCAGCTCAAATTTGCACATTCTTGCAGGATAACAACATCCTTGAAGAATTTCAGTCAGGTTTCAGGCCCCATCATAGCACAGAAACTGCACTAGTTAAGATTACAAATGACTTGTTTTTAGCTTCAGACCAAGGCTGTATCTCATTGCTAGTCCTGCTCGATCTTAGTGCTGCATTCGACACTATAGATCATAATATTCTCATAGATCGCTTATAAAATTATATAGGTATTCAGGGACAGGCACTAAAATGGTTTAGATCTTACCTGTCTGATCGCTACCATTTTGTAGATCTAAATGGAGAACCGTCTGGTATAATGCCAGTGAAATATGGGGTCCCACAAGGGTCAGTTTTAGGACCTCTGTTGTTCTCAATATACACGCTTCCCTTGGGTAACATCATTAGAAGACATGGGATTAGTTTCCATTGTTATGCTGATGATACCCAATTATATATCTCAACTAAACCAGACGAAATACCTAAGTTGTCTAGATTAACTGAGTGTGTCCAGGACATAAAAGATTGGATGACCAATAACTTTCTTTTATTAAATTCAGATAAGACAGAGATATTACTTATAGGCCCAAAAACCAGCACACAACAGCTTTCACAATTCAGCTTGCGCTTAGAAGGATGTACTGTTATTACCAGCTCAGCAGTAAAAGATCTGGGAGTAATATTAGACAGTAACTTGTCATTTGAAAATCACATTTCAAATATCACAAAAACAGCCTCTTTCCATCTTCGAAATATTGCTAAACTTAGGAACACCTTATCCGTATCTGATGCAGAAAAACTAGTTCATGCATTCATGACCTCCAGACTGGACTATTGTAATGCATTACTAGGTGGTTGTCCTGCATCCTCAATAAACAAGCTTCAGTTAATCCAAAATGCAGCTGCCAGGGTTCTCACTAGATCCAGAAAATATGATCATATAACCCCAATATTATCATCCCTGCACTGGCTACCTGTTCAGTTTAGAATAAATTACTAAATAGTATTACTTACATACAAGGCCTTAAATGGTCTAGCTCCCACATACCTAACCAGTCTTCTGATACGCTACAATCCACCACGCGCCTTAAGATCACAAAACTCCGGACTTCTGGTAGTTCCCAGAATTTCAAAATCTACAAAAGGGGGTAGGGCTTTTTCATATTTAGCTCCAAAGCTTTGGAATAGCCTTCCAGACAGTGTTCGGGGAGCAGACACGCTTTCTCAGTTCAAAAGTAGACTCAAGACGCATCTTTTTAATCTGGCATACACATAACTCATCCCAGTACTCATACTCCAGTACACCTATACCGAATGGCAACTACGCTAATTCTCCCCATCTGTTCTGTATTTCTCTACCCATCCCGAGGCATCGGGAGATTTTGCCAGCTTCAGTAGACAAAGGCCGACCCTGCGAGGTTCCTGAGGCATCCAGAGAAGGACCAGCTCCAACTGGATTCAGCTTTATGATGGTTGGAGCTACACATGCTGCTCCTGTGCTTCCAGTGATCCAGACCTCATCTGCCCTCTGCACCTACTGACTCGTCCCTATGCTGAACTGGTCTTCATGACAAATTTAAATAATTTCTGTCATATTGAATTTTCACCTGCACAACACACAAGATGTTATATCATTTCTATCTGTTATCGCCCAAATGAGGATGGGTTCCCTGTTGAGTCTGGTTCCTCTCAAGGTTTCTTCCTAATGCCATCTCAGGGAGTTTTTCCTTGCCACCGTCGCCGTCACCCTTGGCTTGCTCATCAGAGAAATTTCATTCATTCGTCTCATTATTATCTGCACATTTTTCTCACTTCCAATTATTTTCTTTTCTATAATTATTATTATTATTTGTTTTTATTTATTTATTTTCTATTATAATTTTATTTATTTATTTATTATTCTATATATAATTATTCTATATATATAATTTTTTTTTTTTTTTTTTTTGTAAAGCTGCTTTGAGACAATGACCATTGTTAAAAGCGCTATATAAATAAAATTGAATTGAATTGAATTGAATTGAATGTGTATTGACGTATACATGTATGACTAACTTCCTGCTGACCTTTGAGCAGGTCAAATATTTAACAGCTCTGAGAGGACGTAGCTTCCTCACGCATGGTTTAGGTTAGCAAGATAGACTGTGCTGTCATATGCCTCTTTTCCACTGCATGGAACGGCACGACACGGTTCAGTTCAACTCACTTCGGTTCGGCTCAGTTCGGCTCGGTTTGCGCTTCCACTGCAGGTTAGTAACGCTTTAGAGTGGGCGGGATTATTCACGTGTCGTTATAGTCGCAGCGCCTCTACTGCCGTGACGTCATCGTAAACACGCCACAAACAAACACACAACAATGGAGCATATCGACGGCATGGTGTTCTTCATTCTCGGCATGTGGATGTTTTTAACAGCGAGACGAAGGACTTTGTTTCAAAAGAGGCTGATGGCAGCCAAAGTAAATTTTTGGTTAATACAAAAAGGTGCGTGCGATCCTTCTCTGGCTGTTTCTAAATATAGCGGTTCTGTTGTGTCTCGTGTCGCAAGTTCGGTGACGCAGTAATGACGATTTTCTCCGGCCAATCAGTGACCAGCGGAGTTCACACGTCACGTTTTGGTAACGGTTCGGCGTGCTTGGAACCTCGACTGAGGTGGTACTAAAAAAAGGACCAGGTACCAGGTACTGTTCCCAGTGGAAAACCCCCCGAAAGTGAGTTGAACTGAACCGTGTCGTGCCGTACTATGCAGTGGAAAAGCGCCAATGTACTGTATGTACTTATACAGAGGACATCTAAACACCTAGGGACTGTGCACTGACACAGACGGCTGTGTGTGTCGTAAGACTGATGGTTAATAGAAAGAATTGGAGAAAAACATGGATGTCGGCCTGGGGATAATCGAGACGCACGCAGGACAAGACTGCTGACGTATTTCAGTTATGCAATTCTAAAAAAAAAAAAAAAAAAAAAAAAGTACAGCTGTTCTGATTTGGTTACTGGATTTAATTTTGAAGACAAACAGGAACTGGATGGTATTGCATGCCAAATGTAATTAAAACCTATGCTACATAAATTTTTTTATACTGTATATACTGTATATAAACATCATGTACTACTGCTTTATTTTAACCATATATGGCTTCTACTGTTGCTATTCAAAATTGTGTGCTTATCAAGATGTTAACTCATCTTGAAAACATCATGTCATCTGTAACATGATTTGGATTGTACTCGAAGTCTTACTTAGAAAGTACTGACAAACATGTTTTATCTCTCAAAGAGACTTACTAACCAGAATCAAATGTCAAAATAACTTATCACAAAAAGATTACCTGAGAATATCCACACACTCATACACACACACACACACATCCAAGGCTCATAGACCTTTCTGTCTGTGCGCCGGTGTCTGAACGGTTTATTCGCAGAACAGCAACTGGAGTATGATCCCGATGAAAAATAAACAGAAAGTCTTTGGGCTTTATGGCTTTGGGCCATATGATTTAGTGAGAGCAGCCATGCAGAGCAAGTCCTTAAGAGGAAAACAAGCCGTGCCAAGCCATGTTTTAACCAGCTACACAGTC
Organism: Channallabes apus; assembly: GCA_030522415.1. Lineage (NCBI taxonomy): Eukaryota > Metazoa > Chordata > Actinopteri > Siluriformes > Clariidae > Channallabes > Channallabes apus. The sequence goes on along the minus strand of CM060128.1, from coordinate 21,810,374 downwards.
CAGAGCACACAGCTCTTACCTCTGCGCTAGTTATGGATGAGTAAAAAACAGGGATGCTGATTTCCATGTGCTGCCGTACACTATTATGTGTATTGCCTATGATCTGACATTTCAACACGACCATGCTGCAATACTTAAATCCCCAACATAAATGTTATTTGATCTCTGTGCCCATCCGGACCACGGAGTGAAACCACACTGATGCAATCCACACACCTGTGCATTACTCATTTTATAGTCATGAGAGCTAATCCTGCAAAAATGTGGTGTAAAAACATGTCACTGTAAATCCCTTTTATATGCTTCCTACAGTAAAACAGATACGTAGTTTGGATGCAATCCTTTCTACACTGTAAAAAATAAATTGTACATTTTACGTAAAAAAAAAAAAAACGGCAGCTGTGGTTACCAGAAGTTTACCGTAAAAAATACGGTAGCAATGTTTTTGGATGTACGGGATTGCACTCATCATGCTGTATAATTTACAGATTTTAACTGTCTAATTAACATGTTTATGTTGTTATAAAAACTGATTATTCCCGTCAAATTCCAGGGTTTACATTGTAACAAATACGGATCATAACCATGTTTTTTACAGTTTAGAATTCATTCATTCATTCATTTTCTATACCGCTTAATCCTGTGTTCAGGGTCGCGGGGGACCTGGAGCCTATCCCAGGAGACTTCGGGCACTAGGCGGGGTACACCCTGGACAGGGTGCCAATCCATCGCAGGGCACACACACATACACACACCCAATCACACACTATGGGTAATTTAGGAACGCCAATTAGCCTAACCTGCATATCTTTGGACTGTGGGAGGAAACCGGAGTACCCGGAGGAAACCCACCAAGCACGGGGAGAACATGCAAACTCCATGCACACAGAGACGGGAATCGAGCCTGGCCGGGGAATCGAACCCAGACCCTGGAGGTGCAAGGCGACAGTGCTAACCACTACACCACCGCGCCGTCCAGTTTAGAATTGTCTAATTTAAAGATTTATGTTGTAATAATAATGGTTTATTTCCATCTTTTTTTACAGCTCAGAACTCACTCACCGTCTATACAACTTTATCCTGTATATTGGGGTGGGGGGATGACTAGTACCTGGATGAAACCTACCAAACATGGGGAGAACATACAGTACAAACTCCATGCACACAGAGACGGGAATCGAGCCTGGCCGGGAATCGAACCCGGACCCTGGTGGTGGAAGGCGACAGTGCTAACCACTACACTACCGTGCTTGCTACACAACTGCTGTCGTTGTTGGACTATTTTATTTTATCATGAATAACCACAGTGAATTCATTCAGCAATTCTGTGAAAGTATCATTTTTTTACACTAGCTGGAGCTAAAAGAGATCGAAGTTACATTGCTAAGCATTCGGATTTTACTGTTAAGAGACTATTAAGAGTACTTTTATACTAATTGATAGATACAAACCTAAATGAAATCATCAAAACCCATCAAAATTTATTCTTAAAAATGTCCACCCTGACATTTGAATATTTGATGTTGAGGTGGACATTTTTAAGCGTTTTGGGCAGACAATCTAAGCAGATAATTTTATAGAAGGACTTTTATTACAACTTTACACAAAAAAAATATTTTATCACAAACATGTCCTCTGTCCTGCATTGTGGTTTTTAAGTGCACACTGCACTGGGGTGTTTGGCACAAGGGGGGCAACAACAAACCCGGAAAAGGGGTAATTTTACTTAGGGAAGGAAAGGGTTAAAGGAGGGAGGAAGGGAAAAAGGGAAGGAAAGGCGTGCACATGCAGTTCTGGTGGGCAGTGCCCTGCTGGCATGCGGGCACAGGCTGGTGAGCGGTGGCGGCGGGCGAAGTGGCGCGTGCTAGCCGCTGTCCTTGCCACAGTCATCAAAGGGTCGGAATACCATTCACAACTTTAAAATCCTTGGTTAATGTAAATTAGACGGCTATAAACCGTAGAAAAAACTATTAAAATCCTTAAAAATATACAGTATAATGAGTGCAGTCCCGTACAACCAAAAACGTTGCTACCATATTTTTTACAGTAGAATTCTGGTAACCACATCTGCCAGATTTTTACTGTAAAATTGACGGTTTATTTTTTACAGAGCAGATATTTTTCTGATTTTTAAACTCTATCAACAAAAGTTTAGTAAAATATAAACAGATGCTTCATGATATTAGTAACAAATACCTTCTCTGAGAGTTTCCTTTTTACAAATACAGTATATCATATATTTTACTGCAATAAACCATATTTTCATATGTTTTTAACTGTTAAATTTAAGGTCTTATTCTGTAAAACTAATTAAAGTTTTTCACTGTAAATTCTATTGTTATCCCAAGTTTTGTGAAATACGGTTTTATTCTGTAGCATTTATACGGTATTTTACTGTTAAAATTACAAACATTTTTTACAGTGTATTTATGACTAAATGTTGCCCATAACTCAGTAAGACCTTTTTGCCAATGCGTGGTGGCTCTGGAGGTGCAAGGGCTAGATGGATGAGGGCCATCCGGCATATCATATTTCTTTAAGTAGCTGAAATGCAGTCAAACCATGAGGTGATAGAGTTAGCTTAACTCAGTATCACAAAATAAAAGCACAATTTTGGCTAAAATAAAATTAAATAAATCCTCTGCAATATTTTTAAGTAAGTGATAGTGATGATAAAATGTACACATTCTCATTTCAATTGTGGGCAGAATTTCCATTTGAGCAAAATACTGTATGTAATTTGTAAATAATGGTAAAAATGGTATATTTAAGTTAAACTAATTTAATAGAATTAAGGACTTTACAACTTTGATTTATTTTTAGCATAGCAATAAAGCATAATATCTATTTTAAAAGGCCAGAATCTTTCTTTTTCTTTATTTTGAGTGTACATCTTGATTGAGAATAAAATAAACAGATTATTACATACACTGCCCATTTACCGTGGTATTGTTTCACCAACCTTATGCAACGTCATAACATTTATTTTCATCCTGTTGTATTTATTTTTATCTAAGATGTTGTATTGGTGACGGGATAGGAGTCAAACCACTCTGTAAAGTCTTCTCGAGCACATCCCAAAGACTTTCAAATAAAATAAAAATAAAAATTTTATTCGTCACATACACAAAGGGGTTAAGGTGGGGACACTGTGGTGACAAGTTCATGTGTGAAAATTATTCCTCATGCTGCCAGAACCACTCTTTCAGTACATTTAGGTAGTCATTTGACTTTAGTTTCTTGTGACATACTGTTGCTTAGCCTAGACCTGACCAACCTAAGCAACCCCAGATCATTCCACATGGTACAGCTGGAACTGTTCTTACTTCTTACTGATCATGTCCATTCATGTTTTTTTCCCCGATCACATTTATTCCACAAAGTTGATGATTCAGCATCATTCATAAAAGAGTTAAAAATGCATTGGGCAATTCTTAACCCAATTCCAGTATTATTATTATTTTTTTTTATCATTACTAATTCCAGTAAATAAAGGACAATAATATCTTTTCCATGACCACAGGATATGTTTTCTGACATGGCTCTTTAGGAAATGAGAAGCTAATTACTGCTTCTTTCAGGGTTGCCAGAATTGTTTCCAGCTGAAACTTATTAATCACTGCAAAAATTATCCATTTAAGGACAAGTATTTGCGTATGTAAATGCAAACAGTGACCCTTTTTCTAAAGAATGAAGTGAAAGTACTGCTTTGCAATATTTTTCCCTAATTAGTGCTTAAGTACTTTTTAACTTGGCATTAAATAACCATGCCGAGTCATGCTAAAAAAAACTAAAGGATTAAGTTGACAGAAATGTAATGATAAAAAAAAATATTATTGTTACTATGGTGACAAAACCATAATGACTTATCCAACTGTTATCTATTAGCATCATACACCGTCCTTACCTTTATTCATTAATGACACCTTAAAGTTACAGTATCTATTATACAAGAATATTAATCAATCAATGCCCATACACTTACTATTAATTCACTAGTAAGTAGTGCTGAATAACTTGTAGTTAAATCAAATGCTTAAATTAATACACTCATTTTTTATAACGCTTTATCTGGTATTCAGGGTCACGGGGACCTGGAGCCTATCCCAGGAAGTTTAGGGCACATAAGACAGGGTACACCCTGGACAGGGTGTCAATCACCATGCCGCCTAATTAATACACACAAAGTCAAATTTCAGAAACTTCCTCAATGTGGTGCAAGACACGTCAGATTGGACAAATTCTAAAATGGGAAGTCGCAGATAGTCAGCTTAGAAAGGTTCTAGAATTGGGCTTATTAGATTTTAGTTTTATTACAAGTTTTACAAGTTGCACACTGTTCTCAGAACAGTCCTACTAGCATCAAGCTTAAGCTTATTAGTAAGTATATGGGTATAACAAAATACTTCAATGATAAAGATGTATGTATGTATGTATTCATATAATTTATAACTACAGTATGACTATTAATTAAATTATATGCATACTATACATACTGTACATTCATATGTATGTATGCATATAATTTATAACTACAGTATGACTATTTTATATATATATATATATATATATATATATATATATATATATATATATATATATATATATATATATATATATATATCCCAGAAGGACAAACACACAGTATGGTGTGTCTGAATAGTCTCTCTGGTTTACAGAATACAGAATAGACAGTGTATTTAAGTTTTCAGTCAAACGCCCTGTGTCACGTACATCTGTTATAAAGGTACAAAGGTAATTAAAATGTTCCGGGGAGAACAAAGACAGAGGAAGTTGCATGAATATCTGTCCGGACACAGGCTGTATGAAGTATGACCATGTAAAGAATGAGGAAGTGCTTAAAAGTATTTGACCCTGTGTAGGGGACATGTAAGAGTACACTAACAAAGGGGGAAAACAAAGAAAGAAAAACCCTGGAAAACTTTACAGTCCAGGATAAGTGTCAGAACAGCCCCAAGAATTAGGAAGTGCATAATTACTACGTAAGTGTTACCAAAAAGAGCATTGTATAGAGCAGGGGTACGGAATTGAAATTCAATAAGGTCCAGTCAATAATTTTTTTTTGTTGCACTGAGGTTCGAATTTCGTGTTTGTGTTAGGATTCAGATTCTATACAGGCAGTCTTTGAAGTTTTTAATTTCATTGGCATTTTATTAATATTTGTGTATTAAGATTACTATTTTTAGCATGTCGTCAGTCTGAACTTTATTTAAATATACAATACAGAATAAAAATAACAATCATAATTGAATCTTCATTTGCATTTGCATTTATAGTGGTGCTTCACATACTGCTTTTTATTAGCCCCAGTTTTGGAACATACTGAGACAAACTGGTTTTAAACGTCCCACAGGAAAAATAAACATACATTGATCTTCCCATTCATCCTTGAATTTCTGGTTTTCATAGTTTACTTTTTTTTTTTTTTGAGTAAGCCACCCCAGTGAACAAAAAATACACTTTAGTGTATTACAAGTGTATTGAAATCCTAGAGAATATATTGCAAATATACTAACAAAAAGTTGTAGTATCAGTTAATATATAAAAAGTATACTAACATCATGCTTTTACCAAATTTTGGAATTAAACTTACAATTAAGTTTATATACAGTATAGTACACTTTCCAAAAATATATTACTGGAAAATATTCTTTAAGTGAAAGGTTGGTCTAATTTGGTATACTTATTTAAACTTGTTTTTCAATGTATTTTTGTTATATTTAAAAAAATATATAATAATCATTGTACAAATGTACAGAAAGTATACAATATAATAACATTTTTAATATAGGGTAGTCTCAGTATATTATGTACATTTAAATGTACTTATTCATATGTACTTACACCATGTTCCAAATTATTGTGCAAATGATATCTTTCCCTGATTTTCATAATTAGTAAATGCAAATGACAGTCAGTATAGTTTTCAAGTCATCAACCATTAGGGTATTATTTGAATTTTATTGAACAAACCTCCTAATGATATTTATAAATGCAGCATGAGATGGTGCATTGTTGTGCATTAAGATGATTTTGCTACAGAAGGCACGGTTCTTCTTTTTGTGCCATGGAAGAAAGTGGTCAGTCAATATACTTTGCAGAGGTCATTTTCACACCTTCGGGGACCCTACAGGGGCCTACCAGCTCTCTCCCCATGATTCCGGCCCAAAACATGACTTTGGCACCTCCTTGTTGCCGTCGCAGCCTTGTTGGGACATGGTGGCCATCCACCAACCATCCACTACTCCATTCATCTGGACCATCCAGGGTTGCACGACACTAATCAGTAAACAAGACTGTTTAAAAACTTGTCTTCATGTACAGTATGCCTGGCCCCACTGCAACCGTTTCTGCTTGTGAGCATTGATTAGGGGCCGAATAGTAGGTTTCTGCACAACTGCAAGCCTCTAAAGGATCCTACACACCTTGAGGTTCGCGGGACTCCAGAGGCACCAGCAGCTTCAAATACCTGTTTGCTGCTTTGTAATGGCATTTCAGCAGCTGCTTTCATAACCTTTTTCTTTCCCATATTGCTTGAAACCTGTGGCCTGCTTAGTAATGTGGAACAACCTTCTTCAGTACTTTTCCTTTAATTGGGCTTACAGTATCTGGCAAACTAATTATCACACGTGTCTGAGATTCATTTCAGTGATCCAAAGAGCTCTGAGACACAACACCATCCATGAGTTTAATTTAAAAACTAAACATTTAATGTTTATGACACTTACATCCAATTTGCCTAATAATTTGGAACGCGGTGTATATTTAGTGCACTACTCTCTCATGCGTGCGTGCGCGCTTTTAAGCTCTTTAATGTGTGTTGAAAATCATTTTTGCCCGTTCAAGATAATTTATGTTTGCACTCTCTCACTCTTCTGTGCGCTCACTGTCATAAAGCTAGAGTACACTTGCACAAACTGCAGCAGCATTGTAAACTCTGCAACCATTCCAGCCAACAAGAGACTAGAATCGGCGCCACACCAGCCAATCAGAGACTGGAGGAAGGCAGATTCGGACTGTTTCTGATGTAATGTGTTTCAAAAACGTTATAGTGTAGAAAATGCCTTTAGAATTTGTACATTATCCTAAACACTTAATGTACTGGTAACACATTTGCAATACTGTAGTATAGAAGGTTGTGTGTACTGTACTGTACTGTACTGTACTCACAGTGTACTTTTTTTTAGCATTTGTAATTGACCAGACGTATAACAGCATGCGGCTGCTGCAATAAGAATATACTCATAGTACAGTATATTAATCATGTATTTATAACACAGTAAAAATAGCTGTAATGTACTTTTATACATTAAATATACACTTAAATTGTATTAATTACTTTCAGGAATGTACATTAGTACATACACAGCCATATACTTTAAGTGTACTAAGTATACTTAAAGTTGTTCCACTTTAGCACACACAAGTATACTTAATACACTTCAAATTGTGCTTTTGTACAATTTAATTACAACTAAAATACACTTAGTACAAAATTAGTTGTTCCAAAATAGCAAACTTCAAGTATACTAGTCATTAGTCTGATGCAAGCATACTTAAAAATGCTTGGATTTAATATACTTTGCATACTTTTTTTTTCACTTGGGCAGATAGAATTACAGTTCTATTCAGTTTTTTGGGGGGGGTAAGACAGATGCAAAAGCATCAGGGTTCGAATAGAATTCGGATTCGGATGGCAGACTGATGCCTGGTGTAAAGGCTTCATACTGTAGACTATGGCGGGAATATCACCTACTAAGTCAGTCAGTCAGTCAGACGCTAAGGAAACGCAGGCAGATGGTAGAAAGACCAAATGTACTGGTTAAAAATAATTTTACATTTGAAGAAGACAACTGAACAAGACTATGCTGGGAATTGAAATCTGAGTAGTAAAAAAAAAAAAGCATACAGCAGTTTTTAATGTAAAAACATTTTAAACATTTTTTAGCTATGTATCTGAGATCAAACGAAAAGGAAATCCTCGACTGCCTTCAATAATCACACCAAGGCCTTCCACTGCTGCGTCTAATCTGTCAAGAGTTACTCCATATCAAAAGGCTTAGCTGCTTGTGGCCTTGCTGGAATTAATTTCAAGGACATTACTCAGTGTACAGTGTCCTTTAAACATTTCTCAACTTTATTCAACTTGCGTCATCTGGTTTGGCTGAGACCTACAGATGCGCATCACTGGTATGGCAGGGGACCCTAACACCGTGTTAAAGCACTTGCAAATGTTCATGAATATTTATGACTTTTAAATTTATGACATTTGTTTGTTTGCTTGTTTATGCAGCTTGTTTCCCAGGTTCTGCTTTGCTAGCTTTTATTAATGTCCTGGTTCTGATCAAGATGCATAATTTGCTCCATGACTTGTTATTTGTACAGATCATGTTATGTTTATATAAAGTTGTCTTCTTTGAACCAGTGGTTGATTCATAAACCTAATGAGAGCAATTATTCAAAAAAAAGTTATATGATGTCAAAACTATGGAGTGCAACAAATCCTCTGAATAAATCAACTAATGATTCAATGATATGATACGTACAGTAATTGTCCCCAGGTTACATGGCTTTGCAGCTCAAGCCTATAAACAAGACCTCAAAGAAGGCCAAAACATTACTGTATATCTGCGGTCTGCTCTAGAGTTTAGATAAGTGTTTTATTAGACTGGTATCAATTTTCTTGTCAGTCACTACGCTTATACTGTAAGTGCTGATTAAAAGGCACGATTTGTCACCATGACAAAGTCACCTTCATGGCTGTACAGCACCATGTCCATAGATACACAAAGGGGTCGTCCAAGTCAGCATATTCTGGTCATCATATCTTTGAACTGTAAACTCTATCTATTGTATTGACATGAAAATTAAATGAATTAAATGTCCAAGGTTACCTGGTTTTCTTGCAGCAAAAGAAAGTGATAAACTGAATTGTCTCAGCTGGGTCTACATCAGAGGCGACTGCTCATCCTCTAAAACAGGGATCTTCAACTCCAATCCTGGAGGGCCAGTGTCAAGGACAGTTCACCAACACCTAAAACACACCCATGCAACCTGGTCACATTACAGATCAGCTGTGTTAGAGCAGAACAATCAATAAACTGTGCTATACACTGGCACTCCATGACTGTAGTTGGAGCTCCCTGTTCAAAAATATTTACAAATTTGTTCATCAATTACAGTACATATGTAATGTCACAGGCGGCACGGTGGTGTAGTGGTTAGCACTGTCGCCTTGCACCTCCAGGGTCTGGGTTCGATTCCCCGGCCAGGCTCGATTCCCGTCTCTGTGTGCATGGAGTTTGCATGTTCTCCCCGTGCTTGGTGGGTTTCCTCCAGGTACTCCGGTTTCCTCCCACAGTCCAAAGATATGCAGGTTAGGCTAATTGGCGTTCCTAAAACTGACCATAGTGTGTGAATGTGTGTGTGTGCCCTGCGATGGATTGGCACGCTGTCCAGGGTGTACCCTGCCTCGTGCCCTGAGTCTCCTGGGATAGGCTCCAGGTCCCCGCGACCCTAAATACAGGATAAAGCGGTATAGAAGATGAATGAATGAATGAATGTAATGTCACATTTGAATCCATTTAATACACACTTCAAGATTAATATTTGGGTCTGTTAAATACTCGAGCTCACGGCTCAATCGTCAGCAGTAACTTCTTGCAGTTCAACATTATCCGAGATTTTTTTTTTTCTCACGATAGACAGTGGAAACCCACCCATTTTAAACCCATTGAAGTCCATCATCTCTGGAATGAATTGGGACTTCAGGAATACTCTTTGAAGAAAAGATATTTTTTTACTGGATAAAGTATTTAATATATTAGATTTAGTATTTAATATATTAAATTGCTTCTGGAAGCACAGTTTCACTGGGAGTCAATGGACCATGGGCTTGGCCCAGACGCCGGGATCCCTTATGATGTTTGGAGGATCACCCAAAAGCGCTTAACTTTAAATATCATGACAGTAGATATGATTGACAGCATTTTGTAATTATACACTGGCAATGCATCATAGCTCACTTTCACTCCTTGTGCTGTGCTGGCATGTGATGATGTGAAAGAAATGACTGGAATTTGCAAAAGATAAACTATGTATACATTCTTTAAATAAAAATGTAAATAGAGTTCTTCTAGTACTGTTGTTTATATTCAGTGGTAGAGGGAAAATCTAGCCAGCTAGTTACCGGTGCAAAATTGCATACACTACATATATATAAATATAAATAACAACAAATATAGTAATTTACATTTTCGGAATGTCTGGTCCAGTACCACAGAACAACTTATTTAGCACAAATTGCTTAAAAAGTTTAGAAACATTTAGGCATTTGGCAGACGCTCTTATCCAGAGCGACTTATGTACATTTATATCTCATTGCACATCTGAGCAGTTGAGGGTTAAGGGCCTTGCTCAAGGGCCCAACAGTGGCAACTTGGTGGTTGTGGGGTTTGAACCTGGGATCTTCCGAACCGTAGTCCAATGCCTTAACCACTGAGCTACACCTGGCCACTATAGAATGATGTCAGAACACACACAGTGCACAATGAGCATGTCACACATCGGAACTGGATTATGGAGCAATGGAAAAAGCTGGCCTGATCTGATGGATCACGTTTTCTTTTGCCTAATGTGGACGCCTTAGTGTGTGTGTGTGCCTCGTTTATCTGAGGCGGAGATGGCACCAGGATGCAGCGTGGGGAAAAAGGCAAGCCGGGGTAAGGCAGTGCTCGGGACAATATTTTCTTTGGTCCTGTAGATGTTACTTTGTACCACCTACCTAAACATTGTTGCAAACCAAGCACACCGCTTCATGGAACCAGCATTACCGGGATAGGATTTTACAGTATCCTCTGCCACATTGCAAAAATTGTTCAGGAACGGTTTAAAGAGCATGACAGACATGAAGACCTGGAAATTCCCCAAATCTCTCAAAATCAAGTATATCCTACCCATGAAGGCGCCACCTCACAACCTCAGCACACAAAATCTTTTGCTTACATCTTCATGCCAGATACCTTGTGGAGTCCGAGCCGTGTGAATCTGAGCTGTTTTGTTGGCAAAAGGGGGAACTGCGCAATATTATGCTGGCGTTATCAATGTTACGCCTGATCATTGTGTGTGTGCGTGCGTGCTTTTGTATATTACAGCCGGTATGTACTGTAATTACAAAAAAAATTTATAGGCTTAGGTCCATTTTACTATGGCATATAACTGTCTGTTTCCATTCCCCCACCCCACTTTTTGCCACACACACACACATACACACACAGCTGTATGAAGAGAGAAATCTGCTCCGAGTTTGTCTGTTTGTTACTAGTCAAAATACACACACACAGAACATTCTTCTTCTTATTAAATCCTAACTGGACTCCACCCTATAGTTTATTGCTTTTACCCTGACTAATGCCTGTGGCCAGCAGGAAAACTTTGGGCTCAAAGTCGGGCTTGACTTGGACGTGTTAAGGCCTGTTGCCTCAGGGGACACTCCTGGGCCATGCTCCTGGGCCACCAAAATGTTTTTCTAGCCCCTCTGGACAGAGATCGTGAAATTTAAGATCACCTACATTTAAAGGAAAGACATGTTCATATATGTGTTTGTGTGTGGGGGTATGGGGGGGGGTATGGGGGGGGTAGATGCAGGTGTGTGGTTAAAAGTACCCATTTCCCGGCAAAGTTCAGCATGCATGAAATGAAAAATATCAGAAAGCATGTACTGTATGGGGGAAAAAATAAACCTAGACTGGAAAAGACAGCAAATAAGGTCGTGAATAAAAGCAAGGTGATAAAATAAAAAAGTAGGCAGAGCTACAGTACGTACTGTATGAGTTATGATGCCCTTCTGTGCAGTGCAACTCAACCTCTGATTACATGACATGTGCTCTCCAATATAAAGACTTCGACGTCCCAAAAGACTGCCATTAATTTTTCTCCCCCCAATTTAAATGATATTAAACAGAGGTTAAAGATGTTCTAACTTGACCTTGCTCAATAAGTACAGGTAAATCGTTTAATGTAAGCATTACAGCAGAACTATGGATAACCCATTGAATTTATCATTCCCCTTAAACTCAGTCAATGAGGCAAAGAGAAATGAACACCAGGCGCAGTGTATCACATTTCCCTCAACTTTCTGCACACAAAAACTGGAAACCTAAACCTCTTATCTTAAGGCAAAAAGAAACATCAATTCCCCAAATTAAACTTCACTGTCAACACATTTGTTCGGTCATCAATCCTGGAGTGTTTTTACAGGGGTTTAGTAGAGTCCAATGAAAAAAGTGGCACAAACAGACTAAAAGAATAGAAAGAAGAAGAGAGAAACAGATAGAGCCAAAAGCCAAAAGATTAGCACATGCTGATTCAGCAATGCTGCATTACAGTACATTGGAGTGCACGTTATCGACTGTAGATCGATAACAACACAGTTCCTGCAAGGTAATTACACAATTATTACAATAACATCTAAATAATAATCAAATCTAAATGAAGACAGTGTGATTTGATTTATCAGTTATAGCGCATAGTGTAAACACACCCCGTGCCTTAGAGGTCTTAGCAGAATATTATTATTCTCTGTAAATTTACATGAAATAGCTAGCTTTGTTAGTCCGCTCTAATAAAATACCAGGGGCTGTATTTACAAACAAGATGTAATTTATGTGCGACATTTCGGACAAGATGGTATACAATTCAGAAAATTATTTGTATTCTCTAAAGGTTATAGAAATCTATAAAGTAAGGCCAGAGGTGGAAAGTAACGAATGACATTTACTCGCGTTACTGTAATTGAGTAGCTTTTTTGTGTATTTCTACTTTTTAAAGTAGTTTTCAAAATCAGTAATTTTACTTTTACTTAAGTACGTTTTGTTTGAAGTATTGTAATTCGCTACATTTTAAATCATATTCGCTACTGAGTAAAAAATAAATGAATGAAAATGATAAAATAATGAAAATATTATGCTGTGTATAAATGCTCCGTTGCGCCGCGTGTGTGTATCATGTCCTGGTCGCGCGCCGCTCCAGACTCCACTCCAGGTTTTCTGACATCGGCATCTACCTGACCTTCCACACGGTCGCTTCCGCCTTGAGAGTGACGGCATTGACTAGCGCGACCATATTTAAACCGGAGAGAGACGCGGGAAAGAGGAAAGAGGTTGTGATTTTGGCGTTTTGATATTTGGTTGTGTATTCTGGTTTTGACTTTTTGCCTCCAATTGACTTTGATTATTGCTTTGTCCCTTTGGTTTGGTTGGTCTTTGTATATATTTGTAGATAATTTCATTGTTTTTGGTTTAGGGAGTCCGGGAAGGTACCTGTATTTTCGTTTCTGGGGTTTTTTTTGTTGTTGTTTCTTTTTGCAGGTAATCTAGCTACTAAATATAAATAGCATTTTGTTTATTATTTTGGCCTGGGTCCATCCTGAATCTGATCCTCCTCCTGGTGTGTGTGTGTGTGTGTGTGTGTGTATACAAACCTCATTATTTCATCAGTAAATGATTGGATCTAGTTCTTTCTGCCATATACCACCATTATTTGCATTTATGTATTTATTTGAGGAAATACCCAAACATCCTGTATTGTGCTACCAACTTTCCCTGTGATTCTTTATAGTGTGACACATCAAACGAAATTCCATAAATTCAAGAAAATCCAGAAAATCTTTAAGTTAATCATAAACTTTACATATAAGGGTTGTTCAAAATAACAGGACACAGTAATCAGAGTAAAAACTACCTTTATTTCTTTATATAATCCCCTGCTGCACTAATGCACCTACATTAATGCACTGAGCATTACACTAATGCTTAGATAAGATCAAGCATATCAAGTTTTCTCAGTATGCCAGAGCCATGATCGGACTGCCTACAGTACTTCACGTCTAGCTTCCCAGGAACCCAAACATGTGAAAATGGCTCAATGGGGTCAGGACTGTACGGGGATGTGGCATGTGATGAGCAACTGGTGTTGGTGAATGATTGTGTGTACAGTTCACACAGACATATGTGTCTCTTCCGCAAGTTGATGAAAAGTTATCTGATGATTTAAAAAAAAAAAATCATGTGTTCCCCTGCGTGAATGTTTATGGGAGGGGATCTGAGCCATCTTGGCCAGGATAGTCCTTTACAGTGGATATACAGTACGCACTTCTTTAAAATCTTTGCACCGTTCAAATGTTTTACTAAGAGTCCTAAGAGTCTCATCACTGTACTGTGCTTGAAGACTTCTGTAAATGCCAATTGATTTTATGCCTTCATTCATGAGAAATTTCACCCCCAAGTCCAATTTTGAGTTGAACCAACCTCATACTATATACTGTACAGTACAATATTTACAGTATGTTGGTTAGCCAAAGATATTATCCGTCATGTTAGATTGAAAAACAAACTGTGTCACCGTCAGCAGTATGTCATGTAGGTCTCTGTTTACCAGTCAAGCTAATTCACTATCATCACATACAGTATACTGTAATCATGATGTCGGTGTAGCAAATTAAAGAATGAGGTCACACGTAGAGGCAATTCAAATGCGGTTTCTGCACAAGACTAACTCTTCATGCTTGAAGGATGGCATGCTAGAGCTTCTTAAGCCAGGTAATATGGCTCAGTGGCACATACACAGTACATATGGCACACTGTAGTGTGACATCGTTACAGTATAATGTGTATAATACAATCCCACTGTTATGTAACTGTCACCCCGCATTTGTGGCGAACTGGTTGATCACACCCTCTCTCTTTGGTTGGAAATTAGTAACAGTTACTTTTGACTCTTTTTTAAAGTTTAAGAAGAATAGGGTTTTTATTGTCAAAACCAAGGGATTGGATATGGTCCCATCCTGTATTAACCACCTCATGCTCAGGAACTTATTACTGTAGGCTTTTCTTTTTTTTTTTTTTGGAGGTTTTTCCAACCTGCGTTTCTGATGAACAAACATAAGAGGAATTTTTTTTCTTCTTTTGTGTATGTAAGAGTGTTAATTCATCATGACATCAATGTTTAATGATATAAAAGTCAAAACACAAGTAAGCAGTTAGCAGCTAATGGCAGTCACATTTTAAATTGTATATTGTTAAAAGGGTTAATTTTAAGAATGTGAACAGAAGCTCACTGAAGCAGCTGACTGATCTAAACAAGAGACCGAGCTACTGTGAGGGAATATGCTAAATGAGTTCTCCATCGCCAGGCTCGATTCCCGTCTCTGTGTGCATGGAGTTTGCATGTTCTCCCCGTGCTTGGTGGGTTTCCTCCGGGTACTCCGGTTTCCTCCCACAGTCTAAAGACATGCAGATTAGGCTAATTGGTGTTCCTAAATTGACCATAGTGTGTGAATGAGTGTGTGTGTGTGTGTGTGTGCTCTGCGATGGATTGGCACGCTGTCCAGGGTGTACCCTGCCTCATTCCCTGAGTCTCCTGGGATAGGCTCCAGGTCCCCGCGACCCTAAATACAGGATAAAGCGGTATAGAAGATGAATGAATGAATGATATTCTCTCGAGGTCATTCGTTGAGGCAACACACCAAAGACTGTATTATTTAAAATATCTGATTTGAACATTGCACAATGACAAAGCATTCTGAGTAGTGCCTGGTCACCTCTGGTTCACCTCGGAGCAAATCTTTGCTCCAGGCAAGAGTCAGTCCAAAGAAATTGCCTGCATTTAAGGAACTAATTTTCTTTGTAACAATCAGCGATTTACTGTACATTTAGCCAAAGGACTGGTCAGCATGATGAATATTTGAAATATGTAATAATAATGGTTTACATAGATTTGTTTTGGGACCCTGGCTACAGGTTTATTTTGTCAAGATGGGAAGGAGAAATCGTCTTCATCATAATAATAATAATAATAGTAATAATGATTGGCACCCTGTTCAGGGTGTACCCCGCCTAGTGCCCGAAGTCTCCTGGGATAGGCTCCAGGTCCCCCGCGACCCTGAACACAGGATTAAGCGGTATAGAAAATGAATGAATGAATAATAATAATAATAATAATAATAATTTCTCTCGTTCAACATAAATCTACATATATTTTTTTTTACTCGCGAATGGATTTAAGCTATGAAGTTTGTGTTTCTAAAACAATTCATGGTTCATAAACTTTTAAAACTACATTGTCACATGAAATACTCAGTGTAACTCTTTTGTCTCGGGTGAACGTTCGAATTAATTTAAGCTGGGTACGTTATTCTCAAAACATGCAGTAAAATATGCAGTAAAACATTCAGTTTGGTCAAAGTGATGGTCAAAGTGATTTAGTATTATATTTAATATTGTTAGGATGATTATCATTTATAGTGGATGTTCAGTCAACTTCCTGTCTATTTTCTCCTGAAAAAAAAAAACACAAAAAAGAGTGTGATATGCAAAATCTGTCGCAGGGATCATGTGGACAATGGTAAATACTAGTTTACTTACAATGATGATATACCTCTGCTTGATGTATTTAGATGGTTATAAATTTTCTTCCTAATTTAGTCATATCCAACTCCCACATGTTGGCGCCACCACACATCAGAGACATCCATCAACCATTGCTGCCTTTGCACCTGTCTCTGCTATAACCCCACTTATAATCCCCAAACAGTCAATGAACTACATACAAGCTATGTCACCTGAACATCACATACTGTAAGGTACACTTCTTCCTAATCATCACATTTTTTTTTTTACTGTGTGCTCTGCGATGGATTGGCACCCTGTCCAGGGTGTACCCCGCCTAGTGCCCGAAGTCTCCTGAGATAGGCTCCAGGTCCCCCGCGACCCTGAACAGAGGATTAAGCGGTATAGAAGATGAATGAATGAACATATTATACCCAGACTGGAAAGAAAGCTTTGTGAACTCTTGCTCCTGCTTTCATCAATAATGAAACAAAACTATTTTAATGCTGTGCTTTGGAACTCTAGTTTTGACTTTGTTCCTGTCTTGCTCTGTGTTTGCCCATATGTTTAAAGATCCTTTGATTTTTATCATTTGATTAGTTTCCCCTGGTACAGTACATTCACTAAGACCTTTCATTTGCAGGCAAGCCAGTTTGTCCCTGACTAGTACAGCAAGTACAGCTGTAAATATTTCAAAGAATTTGTTTCTATTCTTTGGACATTTGACACCAAAACACGACAATGAGCCATTTACTGTATTGAAAACTGCATCAAGAAAATTCGCCCCATCAATAGAATCTTTGATGAATCCCGTTATTGAATCCTGATAATTCCACAGCCTTCTTGAGGCCACAAAACACCAAACATGAAGGTCCTTTCTGAGTGGTAGGGATAGCATATTCTTTCTCCATTCACCTTCCCTGATTGGTGGCTGTGGTATGAAAGGAGAAAACAGCCAAGGGATTCTTTCTTACTTTGGAAGGAAACCAGAGTATTCAGAGGAAACTAAATAAGCATGCGGAGAACATGCCAACTTAATTTACTTATGTACACAAACCAAAGGTGAGATCCAATCCCTCAACCCTGGGGGTACAAGTCAACAGTACTAATCGCTAAGCCACCACACAGCTCTTTACCCAAACATGCATTATCAAATTAGAGCAAATTGAGATCACACTAATTATCTTAATATCTTTTGTCATTTTTTCCATCAATGTCAGGTGGGAGTGCTGTAAGGTTAGACTTTAGTATTATGATTACAATGGTTGAACCACACATTGCAGCTTGCTGGCCACTAAAGCAGTGAGGATGTCAGCGAAAATAAGGTTCATAGCCTTCACCAGACACCACATTCATCTCCTGAGTCTCTCACTAAAGTCACTTGCATACAAGAAGTGAAGGAAAGGGAAAAAAAAAAAAAAAAAAAAAAAGAGATGTGCATGCAATGTGCCTACAAATAGCTTAAGGTTAGATTTTGAATTTATGTTTTACTTTTTAAACGCTCATGTTTCCTTTGCCTGCAGGCTCAATTACGTTTTGTAATCTTAGTCAGGAATGGTTTCACAATTTCAAATTCAGAAGAATTTACACAAGAGAATTAGACTGAGAAGTCGAGCAGTGAGTGTTAGGGGTTGGGAAAACATTTAATGATATTAACGTCTTAAACAACTTGCGAAATTCAGTTGAGAAGAAACTGTTGTAGTTCTTGAGAACTTGATATTACTTCCTTTTGTCACGTACTATGATGTTGGACTGTGGGCTTGGTGTTGAGGCATAGATGCAGAGGGGATGCATTGAAACAGAAAGTGTCTTTAATAAATAATCCAAACATGAACATAACATGAACTAAGGAAGTTGGCTAAAAACATGGAGCATGCTATCAAACGAGAACTCAAAATACAAACACAGACTCGGGATTACACGATCTAATACTGTACAGACATGGGGATACAAACTGGACGAGACAAGACATACTAAACAGCCTGGAGGACTAAACACAAGGGACTATGCATGCAAGGGATAAACAAACAAGACAGGCTTGGCTAGGTCTACCACCTGTTCTGCACATTAGCTGCTAAGCTAGCTCATAGCTAATCAGACTAATGGCTAAACAGGCCAGTAGCCTGAGACCCAAGGGAATGAACAGACAAGGTACACAGCAGACTAGGTATGAAACAGACTACGAACTCTAAAGGTTAGTGGCTAAAGATGTTAGTACCTAAACAGACTAAGAGCTAAGCAGACAAGGAGACTAGACAGACTCAGACTAGACAGACTAAGATCTAAACATGTTAGTATCACCCTCATTAGTATTTAAACAGACTACTAGCTAAACATGCAATGGGGGTTACTTACACAAAAGGGTAAACACAAAAGGCTAATTCTCCTAGAGGCTAATCCTACTAGGAGACACAGAGACATAAACTAAATCAAAGCAAATACAAACTTAAAGAGCTTCAGAAACTAAATGCCAACTACAATCAAACTAAAACAAGGAAACAAAACCCACAGAACAGAAATTATATCACTTTAATCCTCAACCCAGTTTCCCAGAACAAACAGGTATTTATCACAATGCTAATGAGCCTCCTCAGTTCAGGTGAGCATCCACGTCACCTGACCGAGGAGCCTTCTAGGAAACTGAGTCTAGGAACCAAACTACAAACTAAAAACACTGCCCTCTAGTGGGCAACCCTCACACCTTTATACACATTTATGTGCCGATTTTACAAGTTGTTGAATGTTACAGTAAAACTGCCTAATTTTGACTCTCTCTAGACCTGTTAACCAAACCACAGAACAGGTTAAGTTCAGCCGTTATTCATCACATAGTGTATTCGTTACTGCAAAGCATAATTCTTTATTCTTCGAATATTTCAGTTTATGGTAGTATGCTGAAGTCTGAGTGAAATCCCTGAAACAGTCAGGCTTAAGGGCCTTGCTTAAGGGCTCAAACAGCAACCTGGTGAAGCTGGGACTCAAATCAGTGACCTTCTGATCAGTGACTCGGAGCCTTAACACACTGATCCACCACTTCCCCATATACAGTAATCGTCGGTCATCATCATAAGGCATTATGCATTCAGATAAGTAATATCTCTGCTAGGCTCCTACAATCACACTGGTGCCAGTCTACTCTAATAATCCAGTTGGAATGAAATAAACACCCTAAACAGAGCCGGGTGTCTGTGTACACCATTCAGACTTCACATGAGAATATAAACATTAAAAATTGTATTATAAACGCTAATTAAAATGCCTATTGCAGAAATAGAAGTTAACAGTTTTTATACCAATCTAATCTGAAAAAATCAATTGCCCCATCAAGTTGAATGGGCACAACACCTCCGACCACATCACCAAACAGCTACTTCAGAGAATGCTGACTACTTCACTCAGACAATATGCCCCTCACCTACAGTAGGAGCAAGAAAGCAGGATATGAGAGATCCTCTTCTAAGAGCCAAGTCTGCTGATCTTGGCATTCTAGAGTAAATATTATGGAGGAAAAGGTGCCGCTGAAGTCAGAGAGACCAGTTTTGACCCCATAGTGGAAAATATGCAGTTTCATAAACTCATACATACAGTATTACCTGCTTCTGATATCACTATCAATAGAGATGATTAATTGCCTGTCAGCTAACAAGTTGGACTGAATCCATGGTGAATTCCCTTAGTCTGAAAACAAATAACATATTCTGGTGTTCATCAATAACCTTTTTTATTAAAATACGTAATACTCTTTCCTGTAAAAAAGAGAAACAACATTCCGTCCAAGAAAATGACATGAAACAGGAGTTTGAGTTAATTAAACAAAAATAAACACCAGAGAATGATTTAGTTTAACCCAGATGTTATTAGTAATATAAACTGAACAATACACTGATTACCTGACGGGTACCCAATGACAGCACACACAGCAATATGAAGCGCACTGGCTGGCAGAACCTACAGTAAGTAACACATTTGGACCTAATATGAAACAGAGGCAGGGCATTACTGTAGCACACACAGTCCAGCTGAAAACAAACATAATACTTTATGGGAAGGTTTTTATAGTTGAGAAAGTCCGAAATGCAGAACTGAAGCATACAGTATACAACCTCATTAGACATTCCCAGTGCACTGGTCATCATGCTTAATGTTTGAGTCAATTCCAAAGGCCCTGCTGATTCAAAAGAGACTTACATGTTTTATAGGCCTTCATGAAAAATTCCTCTCTGTTTTTGGACAAACCATGAAAAAGCACTTAAACGTGAGACAATGGGAAACCTCATTTTACTAGGACATAAATGTGCATGTCTCAGCAGTAAGGATTACCATCTGGTAATAGGTAATAGGCTAATTGGCGTTTCTAAAATTGCCCGTAGTGTGTGATTGGGTGTGTGAGTGTGTGTATGTGTGTGTGCCCTGCGATGGATTGGCACCCTGTCCAGGGTGTACCCCCCCTTGTGGCCGAAGTCTCCTGGGATAGGCTCCAGGTCCCCCGCGACCCTGGACACAGGATTAAGCGGTATAGAAAATGAATGAATGAAGTTTACAACAAGCCAAATAAACGATTATTAAGGCTATTTCTAATCAAATTAATTAATTCATCCTCTATACCATTTATCCTGTACAAGGTCACTGGGAGACTGGTGCCAATCATCCATGCTGGTTGATCTGTCTTTTGGCTATTTTGTAAATCTTACACTTTGGATTGCTTGCTTGATTTCGTTATTTTTTTTTATGTGTTCTAATGAACGCTGGACACGAAGCCTCACTCTTCCAAGTGTGGTTCTTTACACCTACTTCATGCACATCATGCCCATGATATTCACTGTATCACTTCCTCAAGATGAATAAATGAATGATTGCATGAGTTCTCTCATTGTGTCGTTCTTCAGTAAAGTAAGTCAATAAGAGTACAGACTTGCAAACCTAATCACCTGCTGTACTAAATTCCTGCAAAACCACAGAGTATAGAGAAATATCCACAAATTCATCCTTACTCTTGGACAACACATTTGCTAGCATTGAATGTTTTAGTTGAAACGCTACAGTAGATTATTGTAGCGATGACTCCACTTTAATACAATTTGTCTGTTGAGACTGTAGGATTCACACTGTTTCAGCTGCATTACCTCACTAATTATTCAGTGCTGTAAAGTCACATGTCAGGTCTGTGTGTAAGACTTTTAAAATGGAATCAAACAGACTGAAAGCTAGCTTGGCAATAAATGTTACACAGATATCTTAAACCACATATGGTGTAGAACAACATTAGGCAATTCTATTAGCAGCGCTGCAGTGATGAGCAGGAATCAAGTTTCTCCCCAGTGTTCAGACCCGTGTGTGATTAGCTATCTTGGCTAGGAATCATAGATTTCGCTCAATACACCAATCGTCTCATGAGGATCAGACCTTACTGTACGTCTGCGATAGAACGCACAGTACATTATTCATTCGATTTTCTGGATAGTATATGTACCCCCTGCGGTTCATAAGATTATCTCTTGAAAAATCTGGAAGGATTCTGTGCCATCCTGCAAGTCAAAGTGATATTTGCATCTGAAGGACAAACTTTTTTTTGCAGCTGATTGTTTTTGCTCTTCTCTCTTATATCTTTTGGTACTCTTGAACTTGAGCCAGTTTATACAAACAGATTTGTTATTGCTGATTCTAAAATTGCTTCGCCCGACCATCTGGATGCCGCCCACCCAGCAGAATGGCCCTGATCTCTTAGTACTGACAGCAGAGGGCCACCAAAACAAAGGCACATGGCGTAGAGGTGGGATAAACCTCTTAACCGCTGTGTGAAGTAAGGCTTTTCATTTTCTCTTCATGTCACGTTTGAAAGAGGTGCAGGGGAGAAAAGGGCTTCTAATGAACAACAGGTCCTCGGTGCTCCAGGCCAAGTGAAGAATGTTTATTTAGATGGATGAGCGAAGAGTTGGCCAGCTGGTTTGAGTTGTGAACAATACTGAAGATTTAGAGCACATATGGTTTGCATTAAACAACTCTGTTTCTCCCTCTCTATCTACCCATACTTTCATTATTCACCCTACCCATGCACTCCCTACATTGCATATTCACATACAGTGCTCCTACACCAACACTTACGAACACGTGTATGGCCAAACACACATGCAATAAGTCGCATTATCAGATCATCTGGCACCCCGCTTTTGATTTCCTAAGAATCCTCCATCCAGATTTAATTTCCTTTTGTTCACTCACCAACCTTCAGGTCACATACATTCTGTATTGCTCCATCGCTATGAGGAATCAACATGTTTTCCTGTTAAAGGCAAGGCTGTATTAGACTGCCGTCTGAACTTTTATTGAATGACTTACTGAACGACTCTTCGTTCACCCCTTAATCCTTCATTCATTCATTAATTTTCTATACCGCTTAATCCTGTGTTCAGGGTCGCGGGGGGCCTGGAGCCTATCCCAGGAGACTTCGGGCACTAGGCGGGGTACACCCTGGACAGGGTGCCAATCCATCGCAGGGCACACACACATACACACACTCACACACCCAATCACACACTACGGGCAATTTAGGAACGCCAATTAGCCTAATCTGCATATCTTTGGGCTGTGGGAGGAAACCGGAGTACCCGGAGGAAACCCACCAAGCACGGGGAGAACATGCAAACTCCATGCACACAGAGACGGGAATCAAGCTTGGCCGGGGAATCGAACCCAGACCCTGGAGGTGCAAGGCGACAGTGCTAACCACTACACCACCGCGCCGCCTACCCCTTATCCTTCTACCCTTAAAATAAGTCACATGGAACTACTAGCTTTTGTATCTACATAAACAAAAGAACAGGTCCACTAAATAATAATAATAATAATAATAATAATAATAATAATAATACCAAAGTGAGGTAGTGTGTGAACTTCTCTCTGGGAACTTCTCTTGTGAATTTTTTCTCTCTATGGAGGCAGAATTAGGCCATGAGGGAGCTTGTTTGGATTGCTGGTCACACCATCATTGAACATTTATTACACACATCTAAAAAAAAAGGTTTAACTTTCAGAATTAATTTTAGCAAGTAATTTTATTTTTAGTGGAATTAAATTCGTCTGGTTTTCTCTAAAAACAGATAACGTGTTTCGTAGTGGACAGCAGATATGAATCACTGAATATTGGATGAATGGGTTGTATTCAAGAAGTTCCCCATGGGAATGTTTGTGACTAACTAGTTTCTGAATCACACCCTCAGACCATATGCAGTTATTGAATATCCCTTTTTAAATTTAGTCCCACTTTACTATTATAATAACTTCCACTTTTCCGGGAAGGCGTTCTAGTAGGTCCTGGAATGTGGTTATGGGGATTATGCTTAATTAGTCACACGAGTATTAGAGAAGTCAGGAAATAATGTTGAAGGAGGAGGCCTGGGGTGCAGTCAATGTTCCAGTTTATCCCAAAGATGTTGACTGAGGTTGAGGTCAGGTCTCTGAACACATCAACATTAGCAAACCAATGTCTTCCTGGATGTAACAGGGATGTGAAGGGAAGTTGTAATGCTACAGTAGACTCATACTGTACAATTACTGCTTCAAAGATGTCCTAACAATATGATTGTCCTGATAAGAGCAGTCTGCTCATGCCTTTCAAATAGATGAGGGACAGCCCACGAAAAGCAGCGGTAGACAAACTGATTTTGACCGTCAATTAATCCTGCTATATTGATAAGGTGACTATAAAACACATTTGATACAGGTCCATTACAAATTATTGAAATAAAATACTAGTTGTTCTTTCAGGTGCTCGCATTAGGGGTCGCCACAGCTACCCACTGCACCTTCGACTTCGCACAGGGTTTTATACCAAATGAATTCTACTTAGTTGGTGGGAAAATATATTGATAGAAATGCTTCATTTTAGCATGGAGAGAGAGAGAGAGAGAGAGAGAGAGAGAGAGAGAGATGTTATAACCTGTGCAAGATGTAAATATGCAGACACAACACATAACCAAAGGAAGTTAGAAAGAATCATGAAGAAACTGACTGGTCTCCACCATTGTTAATTATTTTACTGCAATGGTCTCAGGAGAGAAGAACATTGCAGGTGTTATCACCGTTGGTGTAATCAGAGCTGGACAATGTGATATACGAGTTTGACTTTTCTCCACGGTGAGTATGATGTTGGCCTTGACAGCAACCCCACAGCGAGCCTGGTGTGAGATAATAGTCATTTTCATCACTCTTTCATTTTTGTTAATACACAATAAAAAAAAAAAGGTGTGGTGGGGCGTCTTTTAAACATTTTTGGCATAGTACAAGGAATTTTAATTCCACAGTTTTCCATCAAGGTGTGTTCATGTTAATATACTGTGTAAAGTGGAAAGAATTGTTTAAATATTATTATTACTCTCTCCATGCTTTATACATTTATATCATGTTTTCCCACATGATCCTCTTATTTAATGCCTTGACAGCTCATTCCATATTCCTCACCATGTTATTGAGCGGTATCTCTCAATCATCTGTGGTTTTTCTTAGATCCTCACTCAGCACTTTGTCTACCTAAGCTTTGGAGACTCACAACAGCCATGCTCATGGCAGGCATCCAGGGTGATGCTTGGACAAGGAGTGGACGGCCTCTTTTCTTTGTGTCTGGCACAGAAACACCGCCCTGAACACTAAATAATGTATAGTATCTGCTTTAAGAGCCACAATTAACTACCTCTAGAGCAAAGTCTTGCTTGTAACAGCTTTTCCCCCCTTCCCTCCTGTGGTGTAGCTGCATAAAGCTTTAAAGCTTTAACATGCGGTACATTCATTATGAAGAAGCATTAACTTTGTAAACTGCTCGTTTTTTTTTTTTCTCTCGTTTTTTTTTTTTTTGCATTTTCTTAAATAATTTCAGCTCGTTAGTTTAAGGTGCAATTCTGGTGATTAAATAATCT
Organism: Channallabes apus; assembly: GCA_030522415.1. Classification (NCBI taxonomy): domain Eukaryota; kingdom Metazoa; phylum Chordata; class Actinopteri; order Siluriformes; family Clariidae; genus Channallabes; species Channallabes apus. Next base: position 21,785,059 of record CM060128.1, on the reverse strand, counting down.
AATAAAAATGAAGTAGTACATTCTACATTACAAGCAAAAACAAAGAATAAAAAAAAAATTATTTGGCACATAAATGGTTAAGATGTGTGTGGCATTTGATATGAGATAATAGCCAGTGTTTGTGAAGTTGGCAAATGTAGGTAGTCAGGGCACTTCAAAAGAGCAGATAAAAGAAAAGCCCATTTCCCTCTCTAAAGCCTGGAGCCACAGGAGGCCAGGCAATGAAACACACACACACACACACACACACACACAATGCACATATACTGGGCACACTTTCACATGACCCCGGCCAGCATAACAAATCCACCCCAATGACAGGATGAACAGAGAGCTGGTCTAAAATAACACTGATTAGAATATGAAAGTAGGATCCCAGTGAGTTACAACACAGATTGTTCTTGTCATTGACTGTTCTGGCAGTAAGTGTTGTTCCTGCTGCTAAAGGACACATTGACTCATGGCATGCTTAGAGAGATGAGGCAGCCACAGTGCTCACACTCACACCAGAGGGCACTTTAATCCACCCTCTACTGTATGTCGTTCCAGAGGTCAGAGGGAAAAGCTGGGATTGGTTCAAGCTGAAAGGAGGACTGTAGTAACTCAAATACTCTTTACAACCACAATGAGTAGAAAAGCATCCCTGAATGCACAGGTACTGTCCATTTCTCATGATGGACACAATTTCTGCTTACGTTTGTTTTGATCGGTTCGGAATGTATAGCCAGTTAGCTAGAGATTGCTAAGCGCAAACAAATATTTCCCCCTTTATTCCGAATAAGTGGCTAATTACAGGACGTTGGTCAAGGGTATTATCAAATTTGCAATAGAAAGAAACGATTTTGAAGTGATTTCCTTTCTGTGATGGCTTAGTAGCTATTTGGAATACCTAACTTGTTGATTAGCTAAATGCTAGTTGTGCTAACTAGTTACCACAGAAATAAACAACCCTTACTTTAAAAAAATAATAAACCTATGGGTATGAAAAGCCACAAATCCTTAATTCTTGCAACTATATACAAGAATCATCCATACCATTGTAACCACCTACAGTACTATACAGTAGGTTTGGGGCTTCCCTTGTGCCACAGGGGTGTGTTGGGCCTCTTTAAAAGGACTCTGTGGTGTCTGGCACCAAGACGTTAGCAGCTGATTGGTTTTGCTTGCTGTGGTTGCTGTAGGTCGCAGGCTGAGGTGTCTGTGGCTTGGAATTGTTTGTCTGGCGTGCGCAACCCATAGGGACTCAATCGGATTAGGAGGTCAAGTCTGTGGGATTGGAACGGACGGGTTGACCATTGGTCCCTGCGACATGGGTGAGCCTTGGATGCCCATGATTCTGCCACCAGTTTAATAGTACAGGTCCTTCTAAAAAAATGAGCATATTGTGATAAAGTTCATTATTTTCTGCAATGTACTGATAAACATTAGACTTTCATATATTTTAGATTCATTACACACAACTGAAGTAGTTCAAGCCTTTTATTGTTTTAATATTGATGATTGTGGCATACAGCTCATGAAAACCCAAAATCCCAAAAGTACCCACAGTCAGTGATGGTCTGGGGTGCCATGTCAGCTGCTGGTGTTGGTCGACTGTGTTTTATCAAGGGCAGGGTCAATGCAGCTAGCTATCAGGAGATTTTGGAGCACTTCATGCTTCCATCAAAAGCTTTATGGAGATGAAGATTTCATTTTTCAGCACGACCTGGCACCTGCTCACAGTGCCAAAACCACTGGTAAATGGTTTACTGAGCATGGTATTACTGTGCTCAATTGGCCTGCCAACTCTCCTGACCTGAACCCCATAGAGAATCTGTGGGATATTGTGAAGAGAAAGTTGAGAGACACAAGAATCTGCAAAAGGATTCACGACCAAGTATTGAGTGCAAAACTGAACATAATTATTTGAAGGTTGATTTTTTTTTTGTACTAAAAACACTTTTCTTTTATTGGTCGGATGAAATATGCTAATTTTTTGAGATAGGGATTTTGGGTTTTCATGAGCTGTATGCCACAATCATCAATATTAAAACAATAAAAGGCTTGAACTACTTCAGTTGTGTGTAATGAAACTAAAATATTCATTCATTCATTCATTTTCTATACCGCTTAATCCTGTGTTCAGGGTCGCGGGGGGCCTGGAGCCTATCCCAGGAGACTTCGGGCACTAGGCGGGGTACACCCTGGACAGGGTGCCAATCCATCGCAGGGCACACACACATACACACACTCACACACCCAATCACACACTACGGGCAATTTAGGAACGCCAATTAGCCTAACCTGCATATCTTTGGACTGTGGGAGGAAACCGGAGTACCCGGAGGAAACCCACCAAACACGGGGAGAACATGCAAACTCCATGCACACAGAGACGGGAATCGAGCCTGGCCGGGGAATCGAACCCAGACCCTGGAGGTGCAAGGCGACAGTGCTAACCACTACACCACCGCGCCGCCGAAACTAAAATATATGAAAGTCTAATGTTTATCAGTACATTACAGAAAATAATGAACTTTATCACAATATGCTAATTTTTTGAGAAGGACCTGTATATCATTTACAATCATTCATTCATCTTCTATACCGCTTTATCCTGTGTTCAAGGTCGCGGGGGGCCTGGAGCCTATCCCAGGAGACTTCGGGCACTAGGTGGGGTACACCCTGGACAGGGTGCCAATCCATCGCAGGGCACACACACATACACACACTCACACACCCAATCACACACTACGGGCAATTTAGGAACGCCAATTAGCCTAACCTGCATATCTTTGGACTGTGGGAGGAAACCGGAGTACCCGGAGGAAACCCACCAAGCACGGGGAGAACATGCAAACTCCATGCACACAGAGACGGGAATCGAGCCCAGACCCTGGAGGTGCAAGGCGACAGTGCTAACCACTACACCACCGCGCCGCCTCATTTACAATCAATAAAATTATAATTTACTTGTCAAAGGTTATAATGTTAAGGTTGATATTTTTTCAATCATCTTGTTGCACTGAAGTTGTTAAATAAGTCATAGTAGTTGATCAGTATTTTATTTTAAGATGAATAACTGTTTAATAAGCTTCACACTTTGTTCCTAAAGACTAAGATTCTCAAGCAAAATCTGAATGTAAATATAAATAATTTTAATAGTGAAGGGGACTCCCTTCAATTCAAAACAGGGTTTCTTAAGACACCTTTGGAATGCTGTATATGGTTCTGCTTATGAGTGTCTGGTTTTCTACCCAACATTCTCTGCCACTCACTTTAGTTCACGCAAGTATGTTGAATAGATGAACATTTTCCCCAGGCATGCGGTATCTGGTTTACCTCAGTGTAAATGCTAAGCGGAGTTTTCTTTCAAATGGGCTCGCTGAGATTCAAGGGGTGTGTTTACTTATTTGGTTACTGCCAAATCAATCATAATTTACTTTGCAGTACACATGCACCAGTTCAATTAAACGATCAAAAACGACAGCTGGGGCAAAGGAACATTATGCTGAATGAACTCAGATTTAATACACTTTTTCTTTGGGTAAATTATTGACCTTACATAGGATAATTAAATTATAGGTTGCATTTTGGAAAGGAAAACTTTGCAGGTTTAAATATAAACACTGATCTAAGATACCAAAATTGGACCACTGGGAACATATATTGTGTGTACAGTATATAGAGACTCCATTGTATAAACTATGAGCAAAGAAAAGGTGATCCAATTATTATAATATTACGTTGATGGCAATCCGTACATTATAATTTAGCGTGCTAGCTTTCCTAGGGGGAAAAAAGATTTACCCATTTAAACCCGACTCAGAAATGCTAGGGTTATATATCATCCTAGATCAGCGGCCATATAGATCATGTTACAGTTCTGCCTAGCAAATTACAACAATTTTTGGAGGTAAGCTAATATCAACTTACGTCTTCTCATGATGAAAGAGCTTGCCAAAGAGATCCAAGTAATTACCTAAACGATTTATGCTGGAAAAATGGGAGTGTTCTACACACATAATTTTCTAGTTCTTTAAAGAATTCATAGACATCAAAAAGAGTTTCTTATAAATGGACTGTATAAGGGATTTAACCTGAGTAATGACAAAAGCAGGTGTTTTTTCCCCCTTTCTTTCTTTTTATTTTATTATTAATATTTTTTTTGCTACAGACTGCCTGAGATTATTACCTTTTCTAGTTGATGATGATGCCAGATGAACAAACCATGTAAAATAACATGTGTTGGTGGAGTAAAATAACTGGTTAAATAAAATAAATCATAATCTGTTGATATGAAAATGGTATTTTTGGAACTGTTGTGCTCGAATAGGGCTGCGCCCTTTTGCCTATGACATCACAGCAGTGCAATACACCACCCCTTCTTGCATGATATTGCCTATTTTATTATTAAAGAATCACATTAATCAAGAGTAAGTTAAACATGCTGCTTTATTTTCAGACAAACATATTGGTGTTCAAGTCAAACCAGGACTTGTGATAAAATGACGTTGTAAAACCAATTGACATTTACAGAAGACTTCAAGCACAATACAGTTTGATGATTATGAGATTCTTAGCTTATATAAAAAAAAAATGTTTATATGGAGCAAATGTTTGAAAGAAATCTGTACGACTGTGAATGTAGCTATATCTCGACCGAGGTGGTTTGGCCCATATTTCAGTCGTTCCTGTGAACATTCAGCATGTGGATCGCTCTCAGGAAAAGAAAAACAACCTTGTTTGATCACCAAAGGCATCTTTTTTTTTTTGGAGAACAATACAAAACCTTAGACTGCCCACAGCAACATTTGCACATTACCAGAACTCCGGGAGTTATTGTCACATCCCGCGTACAGTCCTGACTAATCCCTACACCATTTCCACAAGTTTGGGCCATTAAAGGAGTTCGTGGGAGGCCTGAGTGTCAGTTGTGAAGATCACAGCTGCAGCATACTGAGAAAACGTTCTACCTTGATTATACGGCGCTTTTGAAACACTAGGACATGTTCATTAGTGTAGCAGGGGATTTCATAACTTTGTTCTGTTATTCTGCAAAATCATAAGTCATGGTTCGACATAAACGGCCCTCACAGATATACTGTAATACAGTAGAAATGCATCCTCTCCTATTAAGACAGACAGGAAGTGTCATGATTTTTCCCAAGCACGGCAGCATGTCTTGTGGATAAGGTTGTCATTCTCCAGCTGAAACTCTGTACACATCTCTGTATTGTTTTATGTGGTGCAGAATGTCAGGGTCAGCATCTACCAATCCAATGGACAGGATTCTGGTGATGAAGTGAAGCTCCTTTTCACTGAGGTCCTTCTATTTAAAAAAACAAACAAACAAAAAAAAACACAGTATAGTGTTACATTCTAATTTCTGAATAATGATTAAAATTAATTGAAAATGCTAAAGCAACACTATAGTACTGTAAATGCGCAAAACCTGCACCCACCGACCGACGTAGCTTATGCACTCACTTATATACAGAAATATGATAATTTGTTTTGACTGGCCATATGGTAGACCAGAAAATAAATACTGTACACTGTTCATCAGTTTAAGAGAAGAGGTCATAATGGAGCTTTTTAGATATATGTATCTACATACAGTAGTAGGCTTATCTATAAACCTGATTCAAGTGAAGTTTCTGAAATGCCATCTGAGACCCATCTGAATTGAAGATTTATGCATTATACAACCAATCTGCTGTATCTTGTTCTGGCTGATATTTAAATGCAAATATCCCATAATCCTGTGGCAGCTTGTAAGCAAATTTGTAAATAATTTATTTTGATTATTATATTACTGCATATTGTTATATTATTGTATTTTTTATCAGGAAATGACTGGTACTGTATAGTCAAAGAAACAATACATCATTCCATCAATCTGCGCAGTGGTTTTTCATCACAAAGTGAAGAGGTTGTTGTGAGAACTCCTTTGACGCAGCTCTATCCATTCGTCTGCGTGATGCATGTAATACATTATGCTGTTAACTGGTCAATTCCATTGGTACTATGTCCTTACCTACTGTATGTTATGCCTGCATCTTGTGTGGACCATAACCTCAACAGGCTCCACATCAAGAGAAAAAAAATACTATATCCTTACCGGTTTCCATTACTGTATGTTCCTGCCAAGGTCTTACTGCATTCACACACTTTTTGAGAACATAGTAGAAACATGCTTAAGTGTAACTGGAGTTTAAGAGAAACAGAATTCATGAGGTACGAACCCTCACCATGACACAATGGGAATATGCCTTTATTTTCATATACATTTTTCATATTATCCTAGCCTAACTAGGATACACTGGGTTAACTTCCTGCCAACATTTTATAATTTCCATCTACAAATGGAAGTTAGTGCTTTCAATGCTGCTGTTTACATTCCACTTAAATTGGACATTGAGGCGGCACTCAGCTCATTACACAACATCAGTGCATATGAACCCCCCCCCCCCACCCACCCACCCAAATGCTGTTTTCATCATCAAGAGAGTTTTTAAAAGACTGCACTCTACAACGTTCATTTAACGTTTCAACATTTCCACCACGGACCAAAGATTTGATTATGTATATAGAAAGATTTGTGTGGCATACAAAGCTACAGTAAACCATGACCCCATCTTGGACCCCATTCCACCCTTCTTTTCTTCCCATCATACAGGCATATGCTGAAACAACCCACCCTATGAGAAAAATAAAGAGCTTCTGGTCTAAAGAAACCTGAAGGAATACTTTGGATATGATGTTTTAGGACAGCTGCCACACAACAAGTCTCTAGAGTTAACATTGGGATGCATGCTGGCAGCCTAAATCAGCACATAAATAAAAGACATTGTGTAAAGGAAAACCATTTGCACTTATACCAGTCGGAAGCTTTGGATCAGTCCCCAAGTTCAGTCCAGCTCACATGCTAGATCACAGGGGTTTAGACCTGGAGATGTGGACAATTACAAGCAAGCAATTTATGCTGTTTCCAAGGGTATTGGAGATGCCATTAAACTGTATAAGCAAAGATACCAAGGACAATGTTAGAAAACTGTGGCAAGGCTTTGCACATACTGTAGTGTCACCGACTACAGTATCATTGCAACATTGTACGTATATGATAAATGCAGTAGATCCATGGATGACCTCATTAGCAATCTCAATAGCCATGTGCAACAACTGTACTTTAGATACAGTACAGTATTTCCTTACTTGACAACGCCTTGACAAGTAAATGTACAATTAAACACTCAATCCATGAACACAGTCACCCCAAAGGTTGTGTCTGCATGCTAATGCTTTGCACCCCCTTCACCTATCCATGTGAATAACATTCATTCATTCATTCATCTTCTATACCGCTTAATCCTGTGTTCAGGGTCGCGGGGGACCTGGAGCCTATCCCAGGAGACTTCGGGCACTAGGCGGGGTACACCCTGGACAGGGTGCCAATCCATCGCAGGGCACACACACATACACACACTCACACACCCAATCACACACTACGGGCAATTTAGGAACGCCAATTAGCCTAACCTGCATATCTTTGGACTGTGGGAGCAAACCGGAGTACCCGGAGGAAACCCACCAAACACGGGGAGAACATGCAAACTTCATGCACACAGAGACGGGAATCGAGCCTGGCCGGGGAATCGAACCCAGACCCTGGAGGTGCAAGGCGACAGTGCTAACCACCGCGCCGCTTCATGTGAATAACACCATCATTAAATTTGCATAAGTGTACAAGTATCTGATCACAGGATAGAAATGTACTGTACATCAGCAAGACCTGCTGATCACAAGGTGTGAGGCAGACATAGTAAGTAACCACATGTTTCTGGGTGTCCCTATCAGTTAGGACCCACGCTGGTCACAGAACACAGCACAGATGGCTTAGAAAGCACAGCAGAGGCTGTACATCCGGTGGAAGAGGAGTAAATTGCTTATTCATCATGTCACTGGGGACCTTTAGAAGTTTCTGTTGGTGCACAGTGAAGACTTTCCAAACTCACTGCATTGTCATGAGGTTTGGTACAGTAACTGTACTGGGCAGGAAATTATTCGAGCACATGCTCAGGAGAGCCAAGAACATCATAGAGAAATATCTGCTCTCATTGCAGAATATCTGCAACAAGAAAAGCTGCAGATGGACTTACAGTATCATCATCAAGGATCGCTCTCTCACCGCCCACTCCATCTCCACATGTACAAGTATGAGGTATTCAAGTCAACCCGGGACTTTGGATTGCGCAGAATAACAGAACACAGGTATGAGAATAAAAACTACCTTTATATTCCGATATAATCCCATACTACATTTATGCACTTATCGCAGCGTTTCACTAGAGGCTGGAGCCATGAGCAGACTACCTGCATCCCATCTGAAACGCTGACCTCCCAGGATTTCTTTAATGGCCCAAAACATGTGTAAATGGCTTGAAGCGAGGTCAGGACTGTACAAGCGATGCAGAAAAAACATTTCTGTAACATGTGAGCAATGTTCAAATGCTAAATTGCGTCTCATCACTGAACTGTACTTACTGTAGTCTTCTGTAAATATTAAAAAGGTTTTATGCCTTCATTCACAAGAAAGTTCATCAGAAGTTCCAGTTAGACTTAAAAGGCCCTCGTACATTGCCTGACGACAATAAACTGTTTAATGAAAACTTTGCATGATTAGATACATGTGACATTACGTTACATGAGACACAATGCACCTGGTGTGAATAAGCCAAAAAAATTGACTAAACTTAACAAGAAAATTAATTACCTTTTTTTTGTGGGAAGTGACTCTGCTATCTTTGTCCCATCTCTGCCATAGAAAATAGCATATAGAGAATCAATAAAAGCATGAATAAAAAAAAGTAAAATAAAATAGAAAAGGAGGATAATTATTTGTCATCCGTCTTAGAAAAAAACATGCCAGTTTAAAATTTTAATAAGAAAATGTGCAATAATGAACGCAAAAAATATAAGAAAAGGTACAAAGCTTTCGAAATTACTTAATTTATCATTTTAATACTTAAATAGTATTTATGCGTGATGTATGAGATATTGTCCTGTTTTACACTGCTTGTAAATACAAACATGAATAAATATGTAAGGATAGAAAGAAGAAAACAGTTAGTACACTGGAGTCCAGAAATCTGAGACTATGCAGTTAAATCAATCATGTAATTTGACTGTAGAAAGTTATCATTATTCATTCATTCATTTTCTATACCGCTTAATCCTGTGTTCAGGGTCGCGGGGGACCTGGAGCCTATCCCAGGAGACTTCGGGCACTAGGCGGGGTACACCCTGGACAGGGTGCCAATCCATCGCAGGGCACACACACATACACACACTCACACACCCAATCACACACTACGGGCAATTTGGGAACGCCAATTAGCCTAACCTGCATGTCTTTGGACTGTGGGAGGAAACCGGAGTACCCGGAGGAAACCCACCAAGCACGGGGAGAACATGCAAACTCCATGCACACAGAGACGGGAATCGAGCCTGGCCGGGGAATCGAACCCAGACCCTGGAGGTGCAAGGTGACAGTGCTAACCACTACACCACCGCGCTGCTATATCATTATTCAAGATTTTGAAAAATATGTAAAAATGTCTATTATTCCCAGTTGAGCATTACATTCATAAGTGTAGTGCTGCAGCACAATGGAACAATGCTCCACCATGTTCATACTTTAAGTGAAGAGAAGGAATAGCAGCATAATCCAGTTGAAATTCATATACATTATTGTAGCAAGAAACCTAATATAAACTAAATAAATGGTCCAAGATGGCGTAGTAAATTTTAATGCGTTGATTGATTCACAACCTCAATTCCTGCATTAAATAACACCAAAGAAAACATTTCATTTTAAAAGCTCTCAGCAGCACAGAGAATATAGCCCTGTTGCTAGTTAACAGTAACTAATGATAATGAAAAGTCTGTCATACATTCGTTAACTTTTGAAACAACTTAAAAACATACAGTTAAAAACTTAAAAACAGCAGTTACGCGATCGGTAAACTAGCAGACAGGTAGCATCTGTACTTGCAGAATAAACATGAACAGAAGCGATAGCGCGAGTGCAGTGTACAAGTTGGCAGTGGATGCCAATTACTGTAAAAAGAATGTTGTACTGACTGTCGCATATACAGTATGTATATGCGACAGTCATATAAGTATTTGATCCCCTACAGATTTTCTAAGTTTGCCCACTTACAAAGAAATGAAGGGTGTATAATTTTTATCATAGGTTTATGGTAAAGGACTGGGACAGAATATCAACCAAAAATCCAGAAAAAGCACATGATACAAATGTTATGAATTAAGTTGCATTTCAATGAGGGAAAAAAAGTATTAGATCCCCAAGCAAAACATGACTTCGTTCTTGGTAGAGGAACCCTTGCTGGAAAGCACAGTGGGAAGACGTTTCTTATACTGTAGTTGTTTACCAGATTTGCACACATCTTGGGATGCATTTTGATCCACTATTCTTTACAATTTTTTAAGGTTTCTTGCCTGTTGCTTGGCAAATCGAAGTTACAGCTCTCTCTGTGAATTTTCTATTGGATTACGGTCTGAAGACTGGCTAGACCACTCCATGTGCTTATTCTTGAGCCACTCCTTAGTTGCCTTGGCAGTATGTTTGGGGTCATTTTCATGCTGGAAGACCCATCCACAACCCATCTTCAGGAGGTTCTCATCCAAAATTTTTCAACACATGGCCTCATCCATTGGTCCCTCAGTGCAGCTAAGTCAATCTGTACCTTTAGCAGAGAAGCCGCCCCAAAGCATAATGTTTCCACCTCCGTGCTTGACTGTAGGGACTGTGGTGTTCTTAGTGTCATAGTCAGCATTTTTCTTCCTCCGAAAACAGCAAGTCGAGTTGATGACAAAGAGCTCAATTCTGACCACAGCAGTTTATCCCAATCTTTCTCTGTTCATTGGCAAATCTCAGACGGGTCTGTACATGTGTCTTCTTGAGGAGGGGAAGCCTTGCTGCGCTGAAGGATTTCAATCCATGCAGGCGTATTGTGTTACCAATGGTTTGTTTGGTGACTGTGACTCCCAACTGCCTTGAGATCATTCACAAGATCCTCCCGTGTAGTCCTCACCTGGTCCCTCATTTTTCTCATGATTATTTTTACTCCATGAAGTGAAATATAGGGCCATTAATGGTTACTTTGTATTTCTTCCATTTGTAAATAATCGCTCCAGGAGTTGTCTCCTTCTCACCAAGGTTCAAGCTGATGGTCTTGTAGCTTGTTCCTGACTTGCTTTGACAGCTCTTTGGTCATGCCGATGGTGGTGAGGTTTGAATGGAAGATAGAGATTTTGTGGACAGGTGGCTTTTATACAGTACACATTCCACATTGTTGTTAGGAGCACCTTCTTAAATTAATGTGTACCACAAGAACACATAACCAGTCTGTGAGAGGCAGAATTATTGTTGGTTGGTAGGGGATAAAATACTTATTTCCCTCATTGAAATACAACTTAATTCATAACATTTGTATCATGTGCTTTTTCTGGATTTTTGGTTGATATTCTGTAGACAATCTGTAGGGGATCAAATACTTATTTCCCGCACTGTATATATATACGCTCCCCACTCATTTCTGCTTCCTGTACATAGCCTAGATGCTTTGCGCATGCATGACCAGTAGGGGGAAAATAAATGTACAGTAGTGACACAAATGTAACAAAATATTACTCTCAAAAATGGTACACCAAAATCGTTTTGGCTTTTTAGGTAATCAATCTGAATCTGTGCCTTTCCATCACTTACAAACCAGAAGCCTTCCATCCAAATTTAAAAGAGCCTCAAAGAAAGTGTCAACTACAGTACACATGTCAAGGTTTCTTCCTAATGCCATCTCAGGGAGTTTTTCCTTGCCACCGTCGCCGTCACCCTTGGCTTGCTCATCAGAGAGATTTCATTCATTCGTCTCATTATTATTATCTACACATTTTTCTCACACATACATGTACACACTTCCAATTATTTTCTTTTCTAAAATTATTATTATTTTATTTATTTATTTATTTATTTATTTTTGTAAATTTTCTTTCATTTTTGTGAAGCTGCTTTGAGACAATGACCATTGTTAAAAGCGCTATACTGTATAAATAAAATTGAATTGAATTGAATAACAACAGTGGAGAAAAATCTGCTTGGAATTTTGACTTACACATGGACCATGCCAGCTGTGTTTGACAAAGACCTTGCTTTGATTTATATTGATGTGAATGACTAAGTGATGTTTTTTTTTTTTTTTTTTTTTTTTTTAGAGAAACGAATGCGTTATTGGGTCACCACTGCACATCAGCAACTGCACATCAGCAACTTTTTAGAAATATTTACAAGAATGTCAGAATTTGTTAGCATTTCATACTGTATGCTCCCTTTTTTTCTTTAACGGCAGTGTACAATTGCTCGAACACATGATTCAAAACAAGACCCATGAAAAATTTGAACATTTGTACAAAGATGTTGAGCATCACAAACTTGCCTAATTTTAAATAGTGACCTAAAAATTATACAACATACTAAAAAATGAATGGTAAATATATTGCACGCTTTATTTTTTTTTTTTTTTAGAATTTTTAATGTGGTCTCAGACTTTTGTACCCAACAGTAAGTAATAAATAAGTCAGTCAGGAAACAAGCAAGAAAGCATTTTTTTTATTTCATGAATACAAAATGAATCTACTTACCTGACTAATGCCTTTTGCCATGCCTATGACACAAACAATGCAGCAGCATATCTGCAGGAAAAAATGACTTGTCTTAAACAAACTGCTGTATGAATATTGCTATCCTGTGCACCACTTACTGTAGTATATACGTACTATTGTAAATACCGTATTAGTTTTTTCCCCCCTTTTCATAAAGTTTAGCTTTTACCTAAAATATGACTGTCTTCATTTTATACCTCATTTAAGTTTAAAAAATTTGTTTTAAAATCATTTTCAAATTTCAAAATGAACTTCCATCAGCATTTTTTACACATCATCTCTATCTCTATCTCTATCTCATCCAAATTTATCCATAAAAGCTGCATTATTTATTTTATTTATTTATTTAAAAAGGCACTGGTTAAAAAGGTAAATGCCTTACTGTTGGCATGGTTGAATCATGGTTGTTTCTCTTTGCTCCTGTAGCTTGACCCTAGTGCAGCTTTTCATATAATAGAGTGTAATGATTTGCTAATTACACTGTTAATTTTGTTGGAGTTAAGAGAATGTCTCTTTCATGGATTAGATGCTGTTTGAGTGATCAGTGTCATTAGACCATTGTAGCGTTATTTCAAAGTAAGTAAAGTCTGGCGTTCCACAAGTTCTGTTCTAAAGTCAAATGACTGACCTTAATAAAACTGAAGAATGTGTGTGGGATAGTAGACAGTTCCTCTTAAATTCCCCTTCGAATGAATTCCAACAAGACAGAATTACTTCCACTAGGACCACAGGCAGCTAGGAGTAAGCTTTATGATTTTGTAACTCTGGATGGCCTTTTGTTTTCATTATGTTCAGCAGTGAAAGAATTTGTTGTAATTATTAGCTTGCCTCTTATATTTTATGTTCATGTAGAGAATGTGACTCAGTATGTACAGTAAAAACTTTTTCTAACTGGCTGCTTCCCACATCAAATCAACTTTGCATCATAAAGAAATAAATGCTCATGCATGCCTTATACATGTACAGTATATACTGTAAATTAGGCACAGAATAATTCAATATTTTGTTACCTCTAGGGTAGAGCTTAGGTAATACCTTACAGTTTTAATAGGGAACAACTAGAGGTCTTAATTAATAAATATGGCTAATCACATAAAAACCATTTCATTACCATGCAGCATAGGTGATCTTTTATGATCTGCAGCACCTGCTACAATTAAAACATGTAAGCGACTTATTGGGATCTATAATAATTAGTTTCATCTGTTCACTGGTCTTTTAAATAACACTTCACACTGCATTTGCATCCATCTCCACTCCAATCCCAATCCCAGGGTGCCAATCCAATCCCAGGGTGCCAATCCAATCCCAGGGTGCCAATCCAATCCCAGGGTGCCAATCCAATCCCAGGGTGCCAATCCAATCCCAGGGTGCTCTCAAGCCTGTGTCCACCTTCTGGCTCTTTGTTGTAATCATATTGTCAAAAATGTGTCCTGCCACTGGCATGTTTTACACAACACACATGCCTTTAAACCACTGTGACAAGAGCATACCTCACAAACTGTTCCCAATCTCACCCCACCCCTCTCTCTGTCAACTCTCAAATCTAATTCGTAATTGTTGTCATCATCATCCATCAGTGGATAACATGACCTCATGCTATTGACTGAAACCATATACTTTGGGAAAAATATACAAAATTGAAGGAAATAAGGGAAGGGCAAATATTTTCCCAAGTGAAAAAAAAAGTATGCTAAGTACAGTATATTAAATCCAAGCGTATTTAAGTATGCTTGCATCAGACTAATGACTAGTATACTTGAAGTTTGCTATTACTGACCTATTACTGGAACAACTAATTTTGTACTAAGTGTATTTAAGTTGTAATTAAATTGTACAAAAGCACAATTTTAAGTGTATTAAGTATACTTTTGTGTGCTAAAGTGGAACAACTTTAAGTATACTTAGTACACTTAAAGTATATGGCTGTGTGTGTACTAACGTACATACCTGATAGTAATTAATACAATTTAAGTATACGTATATTTAATGTATTATAAGTACATTACAGCTATTTTACTGTATTACAAATACATGATTAATATACTATGAGTATATTCTTATTGCAGCAGTAGCATGCTGTTATACTTCTGGACAATTACAAATACTCATAAAGTACACTTTGTAGTTAATACAAATATACTTTATTGTATCATACAGTACACACAACCTTCTATAATACTGTATTGCAAATGTGTTACCAGTACACTAAAGGTGTTTAGGATCATTTACAAAAGCAAATGTATTTTCTACACTATAACATGTTTTTGAAACACATTACATCAGTAATTATGAGGCAGATTTTATTCATGAGTTCAACAGATTTAATTTGCACAAAGTTACAAAAAAGCACTACTATAGTTTATTTGTGTTCAACAAAACATGTTCACAAACACACAAACTAAGATTTAAACTGGTGTGTGAACACAGACAGACATTAGTATTAGAATCTACAGGTACAGTATTAGTTTAAACCTGGTGTGTTGATTCTGTTACACAGAGACTGAAAACCAGGCACGTGCACTCATAGGAGGCAGGTGAGGCAGTGCCTCACCTTGCCAACAGGGGCGGTAAAGGGCTCAACATGGTTTCCTCAGCTGTCACCATAAGTTGTTAAAAAATTAATAATATATCCATCCATCCATCCATTTTCTTCTGCTTATCCGAGGTCGGGTCGCGGGGGCAGCAGCTTCAGCAGGGATGCCCAGACTTCCCTCTCCCCGGCCACTTCTTCCAGCTCTTCCGGGGGGATCCCAAGGCGTTCCCAGGCCAGCCGAGAGACATAGTCCCTCCAGCGTGTCCTGGGTCTTCCCCGGGGTCTCTTTCCGGTGGGGCATGTCCGGAACACCTCACAAGGGAGGCGTCCAGGGGGCATCCTAAATAGATAGATCTCACTCCCAACCCTGAGAGGGCACTCCACCCTTTTCCGGCTGAGGACCATGGCCTCAGATTTGGAGGTGCTGATTCTCATCCCAGCTGCTTCACACTCGGCTGCGAACCGATCCAGTGAGAGCTGTAGGTCGCAGGATGATGAGGCCAACAGAACAACGTCATTTGCAAAAAGCAGTGACCCAATCCTGAGCCCACCAAACTGTACCCCCTCAACGACCTGGCTGCGCCTAGAAATCCTGTCCATAAAAATTATGAACAGGATCGGTGACAAAGGGCAGCCCTGTCGGAGTCCTACTCTCACCGGAAACAGGTCCGACTTACTACCGGCAATGCGGACCAAGCTCCGACACCGGTCGTACAGGGACCGGACAGCCATTAACAGGGAATCCGATATCCCATACTCCCGGAGTACCCCCCACAGGACTCCCCGAGGGACACGGTCGAATGCCTTCTCCAAGTCCACAAAGCACATGTAGACTGGTTGGGCAAACTCCCATGCCTCCTCCAGGACCCTGCTAAGGGTGTAGATCTGGTCCACTGTTCCGCGACCTGGACGAAAACCACACTGCTCCTCCTGAATCCGAGGTTCGACTATCGGATATCGGTATGGGATATCGGATTCCCTGTTAAGGGCTGTCCGGTCCCTGTACGACCGGTGTCGGAGCTTGGTCCGCATTGCCGGTAGTAAGTCGGACCTGTTTCCGGTGAGAGTAGGACTCCGACACACTAACAAGGGCGATCAGAGCAGCTAAGAGGAGCTACTCTAAAAAACTGGAAAACCAGTTTTCGGCAAACGACCCTGCTTCAGTGTGGAAAGGCCTGAAATCCATCACTAACTACAAGACGCCATCCCCCAACTCTGTAGGGAATCAACAACTGGTTGATGACCTGAATGAGTTCTATTGTAGATTTGAAACTCCCAGTCTCACACCACACTCCTGTCCTAACCCTCTTTCTACACCACCATTATCACCTCTGACAACCACCCTCTCTTCCCCCCCTGCACTCCAGGTCTGTGAAAAGGATGTTCGCCAGATCTTTCTGAAACAAAAGAGAAGGAAAGCTCCAGGCCCAGACGGCGTGACACCAGCCTGTCTGAAATCCTGTGCTGACCAGCTGGCGCCCATTTTCACACAGATCTTCAACAGATCACTGGAACAATGTGAAGTGCCTTTGTGCTTTAAACGTTCCACAATCATCCCCATTCCAAAAAAACCTAAAATCACAGGACTTAATGACTACAGACCAGTCGCCCTAACATCTGTGGTCATGAAGTCATTTGAAAGACTGGTGTTGGCCTATCTGAGGGACATCACAGGACCCTTACTGGACCCCCTGCAGTTTGCTTATAGAGCAAACAGGTCTGTTGATGATGCAGTCAACATGGGACTGCACTTCATCCTTCAACATCTGGACAAACCAGGGGCTTATGCAAGGGTCTTGTTCATAGACTTTTCATCAGCTTTTAATACGATCATCCCAGCACTGCTTCAGACCAAATTAAACCAGCTCTCTGTTCCTAGCTCTATCTGTCACTGGATCACCAGCTTTCTGACAGACAGGCAGCAGCTAGTGAAACTGGGAAAATTCATGTCCAACAGTCACACCACCAATACTGGAGCCCCTCAGGGATGGGTTCTCTCCCCACTGCTCTTCTCCATCTACACCAACGACTGCACCTCCACAGACCCCACTGTCAAGCTCCTGAAATTTGCAGATGACACTACAATCATCGGCCTCATCCAGGACGGTGACGAGTCTGCATACAGAAGGGAGGTCAAGCAGTTGGCTGTCTGGTGCAGTCACAACAACCTGGAGCTAAACACGCTCAAAACAGTGGAGATGATCGTGGACTTCAGGAGAAACCCACCTGCACTTCCCCCACTCACCATCATGAACAGCACTGTGACGGCAGTGGAGTCATTCCGGTTCCTGGGCACGACCATCTCTCAGGACCTGAAGTGGGACATTCACATTGACTCCATTGTTAAAAAGGCCCACCAGAGGTTGTATTTCCTTCGCCAGCTGAAGAAATTCAACCTGCCACAGAAGCTGCTCACACAGTTCTACTCAGCCGTCATTGAATCCGTCCTGTGCACTTCAATAACTGTCTGGTTTGGCTCAGCTACGAAAGCAGACATCAGAAGACTACAAAGGACGGTTCGGACTGCTGAAAGAATTATTGGCACTCCCCTGCCCACGCTGCAAGAACTGTATATATCCAGAGTGAAGAAAAGGGCACGGAATATCACTTTGGACCCCTCACACCCAAGCCACCTTCTTTTTGAACTTTTGCCATCGGGTCGACGCTACAGAGCACCGAACACCAGGACAGTCAGGCATAAGAACAGTTTTTTCCCCCAGGCAATCTACCTCCTTAAAGATAAACATCATTCTAACGGTCAATAAATATATGTTCAATATTGTGTACAATACCACTGTGCAATACTGTATACTGTATAATACCACAGACTTCAGATATTTATGTAACTTATTTAAAAGTATCTCACATCGTACTCCATTTGATGTCAACCATTTAAAATTTTTTCTTTTTTTTTCTTTTTTTGCGTCATGCTGTTTTTGTCTTGTCATTTGTATTTTTTGTTCTGGAAGCTCCGTCACTAAAACAAATTCCTTGTACGTGCAAGCGTACTGGGCAATAAAACTCTTTCTGATTCTGATTCTGATCCGACGGACCCTCCTTTCCAGGACCCCTGAATAGACTTTCCCGGGGAGGCTGAGGAGTGTGATCCCACTGTAGTTGGAACACACTCTCCGGTCCCCCTTCTTGAAGAGGGGGACCACCACCCCAGTTTGCCAGTCCAGAGGCACTGTCCCCGATGTCCATGCAACGTTGCAGAGACGTGTCAACCATGACAGCCCTACAACATCCAGAGCCTTGAGGAACTCCGGGCGGATCTCATCCACCCCGGGGCCCCGCCACCACGGATTTTTTTGATCACCTCGGCGACCTCGGCCCCAGAGATGGAAGAGTCCACCTCTATGTCCCCAGACTCTGCTTCCTCATCGGAAGGCATGTTGGTGGAATTAAGGAGGTCTTCGAAGTACTCCCCCCACCGACCCACAACGTCCCGAGTCGAGGTCAGCAGCGCACCATCCCCACTATACACTGTGTTGACCGTGCACTGCTTTCCCCTCCTGAGACGCTGGATGGTGGACCAGAATTTCTTCGAAGCCGTCTGGAAGTCATTCTCCATGGCCTCCCCAAACTCCTCCCATGCCCGGGTTTTTGCCACAGCAACCACCGAAGCTGCATTCCGCTTGGCCTGCCGGTACCTATCAGCTGCCTCCGGAGTGCCACCAGCTAAAAAGGCCCGGTAAGACTCCTTCTTCAGCTTGATGGCATCCCTCACCGCCGGTGTCCACCAACGGGTTCTTGGGTTGCCACCACGACAGGCACCGACCACCTTACGGCCACAGCTCCGGTCGGCCGCCTTGACAATGGAGGCGCGGAACATAGTCCATTCGGACTCAATGTCCCCCACCTCCCCCAGGACGTGGTTGACGTTCCCAGCAGACCCTCACAATACGTTTGGATCTACCAGGCCTGACCGGCATCCTACCCCGCCAACGAAGCCAACTCACCACCAGGTGGTGATCAGTTGACAGCTCCGCCCCTCTCTTCACCCGAGTGTCCAAGACATGTGGCCGCATGTCCGACGATACGACCACAAAGTCAATCATCGAACTGCGGCCTAGGGTGTCCTGGTGCCAGGTGCACATATGGACACCCTTATGCCTGAACATGGTGTTCGTTATGGACAATCCATGACGAGCACAGAAGTCCAATAACAAAACACCGCTCTGGTTCAGATCGGGGGGGCTGTTCATCCCAATCACGCCCTTCCAGGTCTCACTGTCATTGCCCACGTGAGCATTGAAGTCACCCAACAGAACGATGGAGTCCCCAGGAGGGACGCTCTCTAGCGCCCCCTCCAGAGACCCCAAAAACAACAGTAAGGATCCGTCCCCCCACCCGAAGGTGGAGGGAGGCCACCCTCTCGTCCACTGCGGTGAACCCCAATGTACAGGCCCCGAGCCGGGGGGCAATAAGTATGCCCACACCTGCTCGTCGCCTCTCACCGGTGGCAACTCCAGAGTAGAAGAGAGTCCAGCCCCTCTCAAGGAGACGGGTTCCAGAGTCCAAGCTGTGCGTCGAGGTGAGTCCAACTATATCTAGCCGGAACTTCTCAACCTCACACACTAGCTCAGGCTCCTTCCCCGCCAGAGAGGTGACATTCCACGTCCCTAGAGCCAGCTTCTGCAGCCGAGGATCAGACCGCCAAGGCCCCTGTCCTCTGCCACCGCCCAGCTCACACTGCACCCGACCTCTTTGGCCCCTCCTACAGGTGGTGAGCCCATGGGAAGGGGGACCCACGTTGCCTCTTCGGGCTGTGCCCGGCCGGGCCCCATGGGTGCAGGCCCGACCACCAGTCGCTCGCCATCGGGCCCCACCTCCAGGCCTGGCTCCAGAGGGAGGCCCCGGTGACCCACGTCCGGGCGAGGGAAAACGTTTTCCATTGGTTGTACTCATCATAAGAGGTCTTTTGAACCACTCTTTGTCTGTTCCCTCACCTAGGACCAGATTGCCATGGGTGACCCTGCCGGGGGCATGAAGCCCCCAACAACATAGCTTCCAGGATCATTGGGACACGCAAACCCCTCCACCACGATAAGGTGGTGGTTCAAGGAGGGGATGAATAATATAATAAAACATAATATAATATCTGTCCTGTGGTCTATGCTTTTAATGCAATTTTGGTGTGTTTCCTATACATTTGGATCATTTTCATAGTCAAAATAGCTGTATTTCTTGTTCAAATAACAACGGGAGACGAGAATCATGGAGGCTGAGGCAGTGACAGGTAGAGAGTGTGCACCACTCACACACTACTACATGCAAACGGCGCGTGCTTGCACTCAGCGGGAAAATACAGGCCTTGAGGCAGCCAGTACCTTTGCCTCAAAGATGGGGGCGATAGTGAGCCTGCGGCTAATAGTTCACGACACGAGTAAATGCGAGAGTAAATTAAGAAGAAAAAAAAGAAAAGAAAAACAACCAACAACATTCGGTGCTAACGCGTTGCTATTTGGCTTTATTTTCCCTGAAAATGGAGGATATAATCTCGAAGATAAGAAATTTTTCAAAACTTCATTTACAAGTAAAGGTAAGAATACTGCAGTGGTGTGTTTAAATGTACAGTGGTGTGTTTAAAATGTTATTAAATTTAATCAAGAATGGGATAACAACCATGTATGCTTGTAAATCTGACTTGTGAGTCAGTGCCTCACCAACCCCAACCCTCACCGCACGTCACTGCTGAAAACAGGCCGAGAGCTACAGAGCCATTATACCACTAGCAAAGTACAGAACACATTAACAACACATTACACAATACAGCTTAAAGTATGTACTTAATGACAAATTACCTAACAAAAAAACGTTAAATTTACCTTATGCCGATGAAAATAAAATAAGAACGATACAAACTAACGCACGCGATGATGCAGCTTCAGCCGTTAATTCAAACTAGAAGTGGAGGACTGGAGAGCCAATCAGAGAACGGACAGTCCGAATCTGCCCGCCTCCAGCCTCTGATTGGCTGCAATAGTTGCCGAGTTCACAACGCTGCTGCAGTTTGTGTAAGTGTCGCTTTATGACAGTGAGCGGACAGAAGAGTGAGAGAGTGCAAATATAAATTCTCTTGAACGGCAAAAGTGATTTTCAGCGCGCAAGAACGAGTTTGAGATTGCACGCGCGTGTGGGAGAGAGATTCAGCGTACAAAAACAAGTCTAAAAGCGCGCGCATGCACAAGAGAGTAGTGCACTCAATATAAGTACATATTAATAAGTACATTTCAATTTAACTGATAATATATTGAGACTACGGTATATTAAAAATTTTATTCTAATGTATACTTTCTGTACATTTGTACAATTATTATTTTGAGCATATATTTTTTTTAAATATACCAAAAATACATTGAAAAACAAGTATAAATACTGTAAGTATACTTTGGAAATTAGACCAACCTTTCACTTAATGTATATTTTCCAATAATATATTTTTGGAAAGTGTACTGTAATTCAAATATTTTAAAGTATATTTAAAGTTTAATTCCAAAATTTGGTAAAAGCATGATGTTAGTATACTTTTTATATATTAACTGATGGTACAATTTTTTGTTAGTATATTTGCAATATATTATCGAGGATTTAAATATATTTGTAATACACTAAAGTGTTTTTTTTTCCACTGGGGATTTCATGGCACTTTAATCTTATCCAATCAGCACATTTTGAATACAGCATTACATCATCATTAAGTGACTACCCAACACATTGTCCTCACTATAAATAATTCTATCTACATTGTTTTTAAATACTACATTCGTTCTGTTTCAAGTAAAATTCTTGTCCCTTATACTGTAGGCAAATTTCAATCAGCCATTGCTTGCTGACAAATGATTTGCTAATGCTTTACAGTATTTCTTTGACTGCCTTGCCACATAAAATGAAAAAATTTTAGGATTCTTAGTTAAAGCAATATTTCCATCACTGTTACGATGCTGTTTCTAATTAAAATGGGCTCTTTGTTTACTTACCTGCAGCAAGAGTAACATTAGATTTCTTGTGCTTTTCTGCTGTGTGCTCCTCTGTACGTGATTTAAAATGATTCCTGAGTCAGAGAGACGCCAAACAAAACCTGATCTGCAGGTTTAGTAACACACCTTTAACACATGACTCTTAGTCATGTGACAATTGTACAAGAAATCTGAAGTCATGAAAGTTTTCTTAATTACTTATTTAAACCAATCAGCCATAACATTATTAAAACTGACATGTGACATAAATACAGTAACAATGATCAACTACAGTAAAGTACTGTATATACCAGAGAACTGAAGTTGAGATCATGGGCACCCAAAGCTCACCTATGCCCACAGAGACCAACGGCCAGCCTGTCCGGTCGAATACTACAGCAAAATCTGTCTGGCCATGATAGAAAGGTACAATATCAGAACCTCCAGTGCACTCTAGCCTGCTGTGTACAGAGCTTAGCAGACAAAGAGTCAATCTGATCTGCTGCCAACATCCCAGTGGCAGACACCACAAAAACACCCCCAGAGGATCTTGTGGAGTCATTTCCAGACGAGCCAGATCTGCACCTGGGGCACAAGGGGAATATATTGGACTTAATGTTTTAATGTTATGGATGATTGGTGTATTTATGTATTGATCTTTGTATAGTTTTATATATGCGTAAATCCGGCGGCACGGTGGTGTAATGGTTAGCACTGTCGCCTTGCACCTCCAGGGTCTGGGTTCGATTCCCTGGCCAGGCTCGATTCCCGTCTCTGTGTGCATGGAGTTTGCATGTTCTCCCCGTGCTTGGTGGGTTTCCTCCGGGTACTCCGGTTTCCTCCCACAGTCCAAAGATATGCAGGTTAGGCTAATTGGCGTTCCTAAATTGCCCGTAGTGTGTGAGTGTGTGTACAGTATGTGTGTGTGCCCTGCGATGGATTGGCACCCTGTCCAGGGTGTACCCCGCCTAGTGCCCGAAGTCTCCTGGGATAGGCTCCAGGTCCCCCGCGACCCTGAACACAGGATTAAGCGGTATAGAAGATGAATGAATGCGTAAATCCATGGTAGTGGAAAAACAAAAATGTAGCAATGGACCCAAGTATCTCTTTGAGCAAACCCTAGGTGGAAAGGCACCTGGAAATTTTAAAGTAATAAGTAATGAGTAATAACTCATTCACTGTCTATACCACTTTATTCTGTATACAGGGCTGTTGGGGCCTGGAGTCAATTCCAGGAACTTAGGGCATGAGGTGGGGTACACTCTAAATGGGGTGCCAATCCCTCATAGGGCATACACACACACACACACACACACAGAAAATGGGGTAATTTGGTAATGCCAATTAACCTAATCTGCATGTCTTTGGACTGTGGGAGGAAACTGAAGCATCTGGAGTGTTAATGTAAATGCTATCCGAAAATGTTGCAGGACACAGTCTGTAACATGCCACTTCATCTGCAGCAGTCGCCGACAAAATCAATGAGATGCCTTGCACCGGTGACTGGGCGGTCTTATTGAACATGTCAGAGAGCAGCAAAAACTGCATGTGTATTACATCGCCGTCGTTCAGGAGCTCAAAGAAGGAGATATGGAGAAAAGAGTCAGATATTGTCACTGGAACATGGAATGCTGTGTTGAAATGTGATGGAGATCACTTCCAGCATCGCATGTAATGCAGTTGATTACACATACAGTATGTCAAGTTATGTAGCGTTTTTTTTTTTTTTGGTTCAGATTTCTTCATAATAGAGAGAATTATTACAGAATATTAAGGGCCTCTCTCGAGTGAATCGCCCTGTACTGCTATTACTCACTTAGCTTCTCACCCTCTATAACGTCTATCCTGTGTAGGGTCACAGGAGGTCTGTAGCCTACAGTATTACAGGGCATGAGGTGAGGTACAGCCTGAACGGGATACCAATCCATTGCACAAACAATCACACACTCTGAGGCAACTTGGAAATGCCAATTAGCTTAAACTGCATGTTTTTGGACTGTGTGAGGAAACCTGGAGGAAACTCGCCAAGCATGCAACATGCAAATTCCATGCACATAGACCCTCGACTCTCGACATGCGAGGCTACAGTGGTAACTACTTTGCCACCATGCCACTACTACTACTACTACTACTACTAATAATAATAATAATAATAATAATACTAATACTAATAATAATAATAATAATAATAATAATAATAATTAGAATAATTAGAATAATGAAAAGGACTCTCCAAGCCCTTTTTGCAAATACTGCCCCCAGCAGTCAATATACTACTTTGTTCGCTCTGTGCTCTTGTGTATTCACATCTGTATATGATTTATATATCACCAAAGTCAGACACAAAACATCATGGATTGTAGACCAATGTAGACTCTTTGATTTACAGAAGGGTTAGTCGTGGTGTTTATCCATGCACCACACAAACTGACCCTACTCACAAAAGTTAATTTTTTAATTAGATGCATTAAGTTTAAAACAACATCACTTGTAGTCCCACATTGAGGAAAAGGATCCCAAGAATCAATTTTATAATGGCATTTTAGTTGCATGAAATTGAACGTACATCGTAATAAATAAGACTAAATTGATTTGAATTTCTATATTCGATTCTGTCTAGATAATGTTTTCAATTTGACCATCATTTTGATCATGCTGACTTACAAACAGAAGAATCTGTGCAAAGAGTGTTGCAAGGCCAACAGATTGTGAATCACAACAAATTCAACAAATTGAAAAACCATTACTCATTTCCCCCATCGTCTCTCAGCAAAGAATGCTGTAAAATGCTTCTAACCAGAAAAGCAAGTCTACATTCCTCCCTACAAGTTAAATTCTGTATATGTATTGCCCAACATCATAAAAAAAAACACACCCAAAATTGATTGCATGGATTCCTGTGGTGCTTTGTTCATAAGTGGGCTGCAAAACAAATGTGGAGTCAACATAAGCTACTAAACCACTCGCCAAAAAAAAAAAAATAAAAAAAAAAAATACAAATGAGGCTCACACATATATGCAGGCATGACATATTAAGTTCATTATTTTGTTCCTCTAGACTTTTCCATTTAATATTTTATTTTTATCCAAGACTAGTGCTTACTTTAGATATTAAGGTCTCCTTTATCTAAACCATGTTTCATTCTTCGTGTTTAAATGGTTTCCGTCTGCAAGGATGTTTACATTAGTGCCCCATTTCCATAGCTTGCGGAGCTAACTGAGCTAAACCGCCATGTGTTGGCTAACGCTGTACATTATATGTATAATTCATAATGTGCAAATAGATTTGTTTTTATACAACACTTCTACAGTATGCATGATAAACAGTATGTACATTTTGTTGATTTTATTTGATTGTTGGTAGTTCTGGTGATCAAATACATGGGTTTTTGCATATCTATTGAATTAATTAGCTAAGTAACTAACAAATAAATTAATTAAATTACATTGCCACTATTTTTATAAGAATCAATCAAATTTAGTCTACAATTCTTACAATGCGTCACTACTACTTTAACCTCATTATTCATTTTTCTTTTTTGTCTTTCCACCCGACGTTCCTAAAACTCTAGTAAAGAATAAAAACAGAACCTCCAGCGCACAATTTCCCATACGGTCACGCTAAATTTCTATTTAACGACCAGAGGATTTCCAAACAGATTCCATTCTTACAGCCAGCACTAGGAGGCTACCGAGCTCACGAAGAGGCTGTCCAAAAGAATGATTACATTTCCAATAAGTGTGACTGCAAGAAGACAAGAGACAAGTGAGGAGATATCTTCTCCAAAGCATGGCGCAAGATATGGCATCACTAGACCCCTTTTGAAGGAACATGTCCCACAGTATTGATTAGCTCTGCCGCAGAAATAATCTCATATTCAAGTTTTAACAAGCTCCTAGATGCATTTACTCTTGTAGATGGACATCACAAAATTCTTGGGATGAGGCAGAGACAGCGAAACACTAAGGTGAGAGAAGCCAGAGACATTATACATTATACATTAAACATTATATGAATTTGTGAAGGCTATAGGCTATAGATCTTTCTATCGAGGAAGAAAATTGCTTTGTATTATTTCAAAAAATGTTTTAAAGGAACTTTCTTATAAGGATAGTGTGGTTATTTGAAATAACGTTTATGATTGTAGTTTGTACACACTAACACAACAAAGCTTTAGCAACAAAGTTTTAATATAAAATGCAAGGAATATGTCCAAACATCCAGATAAACAAAAATGGTTGAAATCCATTCTCATTGATACTGCATACAGTATTACACTGATTTGTTGTGTTCTGCCTATTTGGTTAGCCAGAAATAGCTATGACTACAATTCTTGACCATGGTATTGATATTGGCTGAAACGTCTTCTCCCTCCTTCAAGCTCAAACTCCCTGCTGACTCTAGGGCTCCAGGCTCAGTGCAAAGTTCCAGGCCTGCTGAGTGTGAAACTCAATCTAGTGCTCCTAGAGTGAGGGAAACACCTAGAAGCAACCTTAAAGCAGCCTGCAGATCTGTTAAAACCATACCCAAAAGGAACTCTAGTTAACTGGCTCCCTGGGACATGATGGTGGTGGTTTAATCCCCAACTGGAGGGCGTAATACCTTTTAATCTACAGTACCCAAAACGATATGACTGCACTGGAAGGGACTGATACAATTTGGGCACCGATTCTATGATCCATTGAGCTTTGAGTTTAAAGATCCCTCTGCTACAATCATTAGTAAGGGCAAATGCAGCAGAATATGGGTAAGTTGGGCTCTGGGAACATAACTTCGAAAAAGTTAATAGAGTAAGAGGTGTACTGTGGGAAATGGTAAGTGAGAGAAAGGAAGATGTGAAATATTTGGGTGAACAAGTCATCCTGGGCAGATACAGACCACTGAACATGGTCTGGAAGGGGGCACAGCATGCTTTACAGAAAGGAAAACTACTTCTCAATATGAGGAAATAAGACTGGAACTTTAGAAGAACTTTTGGAAGTTTAGTTTGGTTTTCCCCAATTTGGTCATTTGCCAGTTTACTGTCCACTAACTCAATCATGTTGCAGCGACCAATCAGGAAAGGCGAAGGCTAGCATTTTTTTTTTAAACCACCACTGCTCCTTATGCTATATCACAGGCCAGAATAATACTCTTGAAAGCTCTTAAGCTCTATCCTAAAGCTCAAGTTTGAGAGGGTAGGGTAAGGGAGTTGGAAATTTGGAGAAGAGATCAAAGGCCCTACAATTTCATCTTTGTGGCACTGGGGCTTGAACGTCCAACCAGTCCAACACACTAGCCACAGAGCTACTCCTGCCTCTGAACAGGCTTATCACACTCATAAATAGATAAAAAAAAATTAATTAACCTTAAAATATATAAAAAATATATTTTCATATCACTTTTGTTCAGTTTAATTTGTGGAATTTGAATTCGCAAGCTCCAGAAGAGAACACACATGCTTTTCTGTTATACCTCTTAGGTGTACTAATCCTGAACGACCAGTTTAGCACTGCAACAGTATGCAAAAGTTATTTATTTATTTTCTTTTATTTTGCCTTAAACCAGCTAATCAGTCTCATACATGAACTCTTGAATGGTGCATCAGAAAAGCATTTGTCTTATCATCTGGAGATTATAAGCTTCTATCCCAGCTTAGCAGATTGACTGTACATTTGGGGGTTGGCATGTTTGCACTCTCAAAAGTACATTAAAACGTATTAATAAACATAATAAGCAGAAACTCACTTTTAAACTTCTGTTAGTGGCTGATTCTAAGTGCCCTGTTTCATAAAGCTTAAACGTGATTTCAAAATGAATCATAGGTTAACCTTAAATGAATTAGTGTTCATATTTAAAAGCACAAGAATATAAGTGTTTAGAGAGCTGACTAATTTCATTGAGTTTTCATTTAGTTGCTTACTTTTTTCTAAAATTGTAAAAAAAACAATAAAAAAAAATAAAAAAAAAAAGCCTTCCCACACATTAATGCGGTTCATTTGTGGTACTTCAATATCCTTCACCAGAAACTTCTTAGACCACCATGAACATGCTTGAAAGTCAAAATTTTATAGAAACTATTGGCTTATTTTTATGGAGCTGTTTTCAGATTCTTCTAACAAGTCATAAAGCAGATCTCCCTCTGGATCGGCTAAAAGTCCTTGGCATTGCCAATGTTCTTTTTTTTTGTTTGTTTTTGCTATACGACTGATGTAATAATCCTGGACAAGTAATGACTAACTTCAAGTTAAAGCCAGAGATATGTATTCCCATCCAGTAACGACATTGTGTGGAAATCAAGACCAGATCTTGTAGTTTTGAAAAACAAGCATTTTCTGCTAAGATAGCTAGAGCAGTGGGAGCTTCTAGCCATAGCCAAGTTCACAGCCAGTGTAATCCCTGAGAGCAGGCCAGCTATTCAGTACGGTGCACCACCCAATGTGAACACACACTCAAAGTAAAACTTACAAAATCTTACAGTATATACAGAGTAAAAAGAAATAATACAGATTTGCATGTCCTGTACATTTTCAGTGTGAAGAACAATTATGACATTAAGCAATTGCTTCCTCTAAAAGTCTTCATTCTACAGCAAAGCTGCCCCAGTGAAAAAAAAATACACTTTAGTGTATTACAAATATATTGAAATCCTCGATAATACATTGCAAATATACTAACAAAAAATTGTACCATCAGTTAATATATAAAAAGTATACTAACATCGTGCTTTTACCAAATTTTGGAATTAAACTTTAAATATATTTTAATATAATTGTATTATAGTACACTTTCTAAAAATATATTATTGGAAAATATACATTAAGTGAAATGTTGGTCTAATTTCCAAAGTATACTTATTTAAACTTGTTTTTCAATGTATTTTTGGTATATTTAAAAAAAATATCTGCTCGAAATAATCATTGTACAAATGTACAGAAAGTATACATTAGAATACAATATTAATATACGGTAGTCTCAGTATATTATCAGTTAAATTTAAATGTACTTATTAATATGTACTTCTATTTAGTGCACTACTCTCTCGTGCGTGGGCTTTTAGACTCGTTTTTGTAGGGAATAAAATCACTGTCCAAAATATTTGTGCGTAAAAAAAGATTTGTGTGTTATCCTGTCTTTTGAATCCCAAAATCTACGGCCATGACAACTTACAGATACGAGATTTTGTGTGTTTGTTACAATACAACTCTGAAATATATGACTCTGACCGTTTACAGATACAAATCTCGTTTTTACAACTCCTCTGTTACACGGACGAATTGCGAAATTACGGCTACGAATGCTCTGAAAACACTGTCAAAAATACATCATCAAGGCCACATGCATGAATGAAGACAGAATTACACACAAATCTTTTTTTTATGCACAAATATTTTTGACAATGATTTTATTCCATATTTTTGCACGCTGAATCTCTCTCCCTCGCGCGCGCGATCTCAAACTCGTTCTTGCGCGCTGAAAATCACTTTTTACCGTTCAAGATAATTTATGTGTGCACTCTCTCACTCTTCTGTCCACTCACTGTCATAAAGCGAGAATTACACAAACCGCAGCAGCGTTGTGAACTCGGCAACTATTCCAGCCAACCGGAGACTAGACGGCGCCCCACCAGCCAATCAGAGACTGGAGGCGGGCAGATTCGGACTGTCCGTTCTCTGATTGGCTCCCCAGTTCTCCACTTCTAGTTTGAATTAACGGCTGAAGCTGCATCATCGTGTGCGTTTGTTCGTAGCGTTATTATTTTATTTTCATCGGCATAAGGTAAATTTAACGGTTTGTTAAAGGGGACATACAGTCTCAATTTTGCATAGGTTAATATGATTCTTTAGGGTCCTAATGAAAAGTTTGTAATATACTTTAATAAAAAATTCTCAATTGTTGTGTAAAAAAAACATTACTTTTACCTGGTAAAAAGTTGCTCTGTTCTCAGCAACCTATTTCAGTACATGCTCCTTTAAATGTTAATGACCTCTACTGAACCCGCCCAGTTCTGTGGGGCGTGTCTTCACAATACAAGTGGGGTATAGCTTTGACAACAGTTAAAAATATTTAAAAAACAGTTAAAAATAATTTTAAATGATGTTAGAATTATTCTATATATAAAGGAGTTATTTCTACTCTCTTGCTCTCTTCCTCATAGATCTGATATTAACGTGTTAAATCTTCCCTGCTGCTATCTTCCTGTCTCCTCTTGCATCTGTTCATTCATGCTCACCTTCCCATACTCTGTCTCTGTCTCTCCCCCTCTCTCCCTCTCTCTCTCCCCCTCTGTCTCCCCCTCTGGCTCCTTCTAATATCTATCTTCCTCTCCTTTGATTCAAATTCAAATTTTATTTGTCACATACACAGTATGATATGCAGTGATATGATATGCTTATACGACAGTGACCCTAAAAAGAAAATAAAAGCTTATACGTAAGGAATAAATATCAATAAAAAGAAATACTAAATAATTTTTTTTTAAACTAGTAAAATAAACTGTACAAATGAGGGCATAATAAAAATATTACAAAATATAGGGGAAATATATATATATTGCTCGAGCGTAGAAAAACAATAGCCAACGGCTTTCTTTTCACTCGGGGCGGGTCTTTGCAAAAACACCAGTGTCAATCAACTATAGTGGGAGCAGCCTCTTTTGAAAACAGCCTGATTTCAGAAGGGGCATCTTATATTATTAAATTAAAAGAAAATCGCTGGGCGGCTCTTTATCATTGTAGAGTGGTTGTGTACACACTCTCCTAACACACAATGCAGTCCAAACAGCTTGAAAACGTCCATGTAGCACCGTAGGTCCCCTTTAAGCAATTTGACATTAAGTACATACTTTAAGCTGTATTGTTTAATGTGTTGTTAATGTGTTCTGTACTATACTTGTGGTATAATGGCTCTGTAGCTCTCGGCCTGTTTTCAGTCTCTGTGTAACAGAATCAACACACCAGGTTTAAACTAATACTGTACCTGTAGATTCTAATACTAATGTCTGTCTGTGTTCACACACCAGTTTATATTTTAGTTTGTGTGTTTGTAAGACAACCTGACTTTTGTTGAACACAAATAAACTATAGTAGTGCTTTTTTGTAACCTTGTGCAAATTAAATCTGTTGAACTCATGAATAAAATCTGCCTCATAATTACTGATGTAATGTGTTTCAAAAACATGTTATAGTGTAGAAAATACATTTAGCTTTTGTAAATTATCCTAAACACCTTTAGTGTACTGGTAACACATTTGCAATAGAGTATTATAGAAGGTTTTATGTACTGTATGATACAATAAAGTATATTTGTATTGACCACAAAGTGTACTTTATGAGTCCAGAAAGTGTAATTGTCCAGAAGTATAACAGCACGCTACTGCTGCAATAAGAATATACTCATAGTATATTAATCATGTATTTGTAACACAGTAAAAATAGCTGTAATGTACTTATAATACATTAAATATATACTTAAATTGTATTAATTACTATCAGGTATGTACGTTAGTACACACACAGTCATATACTTTAAGTGTACTAAGTATACTTAAAGTTGTTCCACTTTAGCACACAAAAGTATACTTAATACACTTAAAATTGTGCTTTTGTACAATTTAATTACAACTTAAATACACTTAGTACAAAATTAGTTCAAGTATACTAGTCATTAGTCTGGCTGCAAGTACATTTAAGTATGCATTGGCATGCTACAGTAGGATTTAATATACTTAGCATACTTTTTTTTTTTACTAGGGTTGGCAGCTACATTATAGCACTGCTGAGCCGTGTCAAGACCGTGCTGGGTTTTCATCTTCACTGACTGGTGCAAGATGTTGCAATTAGCAGGCCATTTTGGCTTGGTTTGAACTTTCCCAAGCTCAGCCTTGCATCAGCGCCTGCAGGCAGGAGAGCTAGTGGTGTTTCGCAACGCTCTGTGAGAACCAGAGTCCGTGGAATGGAGGTGAATGGGCGAGACTTTGTGAAGAACATCCATTGGCTGGTTGCTGACACATGAAAATTGAAGCCTCATGAGTGAAAGGGCAACAAGCGTCTGTTGAAGTTATCCTGTGTTTGATCTCTTATGTGGAGAAAACACACAAAGCAAATCCGGCCACTGAAACCCCCTTCCTAGTGCTAGTCATAGTGCAACTTTTGTCACAAATGCCTTTGGTTGTGTCAGGGCATTTTACAAAGGGTTCAGGGAAGACACACAGCTGGAATGCGTTACTTACTGTACTGTACTGAATGGGAAAACTGGGAACATACGGAATGTCCTGGTACTTTTTCTTCTTAACAAAAGAGTGATATGCTGCTGGCACTACAGTCATCCATGCACCATTGCAAAGGAATTAAAAACAGTGTCATGCTGAACCTTGTTCCCTTTGCCAGTGAAAAAGGTTATATGATGTGTGCTGTTTATAAATATTGCTAAAAGACCGACCCCATATATTATACAGTATATGCCTTTAAGTGGATTATAAAATATACAGTATTTAGCAAAACCATAACAAAGCAACCAATTCCTACAGTATGTGTAAAGTCTTGTTGTTATTACTTTGGTAATGATTAGTAACATTAACCATCCAAGTAACACTTGGAGAAATGGTGCTCAGAGTATCTTGTTAGCTGAAATATTACAAAAAAAATGTTCCAAAAGATCTGACTTCCAAATTAACGGCTGTGTAAAAAAAAAAAAAAAAGGTAGAAAAAAACAGGGCGGCGCGGTGGTGTAGTGGTTAGCACTGTCGCCTTGCACCTCCAGGGTCTGGGTTCGATTCCCCGGCCAGGCCTCGATTCCCGTCTCTGTGTGCATGGAGTTTGCATGTTCTCCCCGTGCTTGGTGGGTTTCCTCCGGGTACTCCGGTTTCCTCCCACAGTCCAAAGATATGCAGGTTAGGCTAATTGGCGTTCCTAAATTGCCCGTAGTGTGTGATTGGGTGTGTGAGTGTGTGTATGTGTGTGTGCCCTGCGATGGATTGGCACCCTGTCCAGGGTGTACCCCGCCTAGTGCCCGAAGTCTCCTGGGATAGGCTCCAGGTCCCCCGCGACCCTGAACACAGGATTAAGCGGTATAGAAAATGAATGAATGAATGAATGAATCTCCCCCATTTGACTGGAAACTGTAATGTGCTCATAAACTAGCAGCTTAACTGCAACCATGACATTATGTTAACATCCTTCTGGTTACTCTCTCATATCTCACTATGAGCTGTCATTCAGAAGTAGGCCCTCAGAGATGAAAGCCCTTATTCCCTGAAGCTCTTATACCCCTATCTCACCTACTGTATAAGCAGTTTTGCACGTTTCCATCTTTCTGCGCAAAATATTAAACATGTTTAACTTTTTTGGGGGCGGCGCGGTGGTGTAGTGGTTAGCACTGTCGCCTTGCACCTCCAGGGTCTGGGTTCGATTCCCCGGCCAGGCCTCGATTCCCGTCTCTGTGTGCATGGAGTTTGCATGTTCTCCCCGTGCTTGGTGGGTTTCCTCCGGGTACTCCGGTTTCCTCCCACAGTCCAAAGACATGCAGGTTAGGCTAATTGGCGTTCCTAAATTGCCCGTAGTGTGTGATTGGGTGTGTGAGTGTGTGTATGTGTGTGTGTGCCCTGCGATGGATTGGCACCCTGTCCAGGGTGTACCCCGCCTAGTGCCCGAAGTCTCCTGGGATAGGCTCCAGGTCCCCCGCGACCCTGAACACAGGATTAAGCGGTATAGAAAATTAACGAATGAATGAACTTTTTTGGGGGGTATTAGGATTTGACATGGATTTTATGTTGACACGTTGACAAAAACTTTCTTTTTCCATTTTTATGGTTCTGGTTTTCTTTACAAAAACATGTGAGGGTAAATAAAAAATGATCCAATGATTTGTCTGTAGAATTTTTTTGATTAACTTTTAGAAACTATGAATAATTTTTCAACAGAATCTCCTTGCTATTCAAAAGATGTTGTGCAGAGCTTTTGTATTCCATCAAGTTTTAGGCTGAGCTGCGAGCCACGAATGCACCACTGTCTGTACGTCTTTATCAGAACAGCACTACTTTATCCTCATAGGGCTGCTTTTACGCCATTGAAAAGGTAATGGACCAAGATTAGGACTATAGGGAGGATGCTGTAACACCTCAAAACAAAGTTTTTGCAGAATGTCGACAGTGTGGGAAGAAGTGTGCGGACATGCATCATAATGCAATATCACAATATCTTTGGATATCAGTCCTCTGCGCTTAAGCCAAAGTTTAGGCTCCAGTTTTTCAATAAGCATCTCTTGTTGAGCACTGTTGATTGTTAAATCTTTTTCCTGATTATGTTCCAAAACTGGCCCTTGAGAATCCCAGAAATCTGTAAGCATCCGTTTTTTACTTTTTCTAGGTTTTGATTGAGGATGTTTTCGTTCCATACTCTGACATTTACTCCATGTCTCGACACCAGTAATAATTCTCTTTAAAAACTTTCACCTTGCTTAGAGTATCACTCCATTTTTTTTTTCCAGACATCCAAACGCTTCTGTTTATGCTCTTCAGTGAGGTGCACCTGGTACACCATCAGACCACAAAAATAAATCACTGAATGCTGCTCTTCTTTTGTGCTAATTACAGTACAAGTAGGGCATTCAGTTTTGCTCGCACCGCAGTTACAAATGCACTGATGTAACACGTTCACACCTGCACAGCAGTGACTGGGGAGACAGTAGCCTTGAACAGAAAGCACTGATAAGACAGTGTGGCCAACAGAAGTTTTACTGTATATACAGTATAATCAGAGAGCAGAGTAGTTACATTTCAACATGTTTGCATGCAATTTTAGAAAATGCCAGAATGAGATTTGACACAGATACACAAACACTGGCAATGTGAAAACAATATTGGCAAAGCATTTAATATAGTAATGTGCATAGAGGAGCAGGTTTGTCCAAATGTTCCATAAAGCCTCATACCAATAGCAATAAACAAGTCTGAAAATCTGTTTGAAATCTGATGACTAGCTGAAGTCTGAAAATCGCTGCCGTCAGCACATGCCAGGTGACTGCTCCAGTGACTGCTGGTGTTTTTGCCTTACCATGCCTTTAGTTCCAAATAAACTAAAATGAATTAGGTTCTTGTTGGAATTAAGGTCAGGTGATTAACTTGCCATGTGGCATGTGGGTTGTAATCAGGAGTTAATGCAAATATTGCACACATCTGTGTTCAACGCTTGTACCTAACTCCTGGTTTAAGCACTATTCACACAGTTGGATGGGAATTTATCGGTTGGCATTTGTCCTGTCAAATATTGGCTCCAGTGCCACTGTCTAATGGTGTCTGATCACAATATTGTAAATTCTAAAACACAATATAGTGTATTAAAAGCATGATAAAGTGGTCTACCTACTTTGAACTCAGTTCAACAAGTTCATGATTAACTATCTTACCGTACAATTACCTATTGCTAAATGATAGATAAATAGGCAAATATATAAACAAAAACAAACAAATAAATAAGAAAACATTATTATCATCTCAATGTATATTTTTCACCCCGCTAATAAGTTTCACACTCTCTCCTACCAGAATTCTTGTAAATGTTTTAATGAATTTGAAAACAAAGATAAGATTTTAGGCATTTGGCCTCCACAAAGGATTTTCATCCAAGTAGTAAAGGCAATCTTTATGTTTATAATTATGTTAGTTTGACTATTATTTTTTCAGACCCTTCGAATGTGTGTGTGGGTATTAAAATGGCTATAATTTCTGAATGGTTAATGACACACTTGAATTAAAGCTAAAAATCGTGACTTCACTCACATCTTGAGTATTTCATTTCAAATGCCAAAAATGTATCTTTGTTTAAAAATTATCGACCTGTATTGGATCAAGTGCTTGCAGTATGTAATACATAATCACATTTGTTAACTGCAAAGAAAAATAATGTATCTGCATTTTATTTTCTCTATTCCTTTTTTTTCTGAGCTTAAAGGCAAGTAATTGTGTTTATTTGGCCTGGTCAGATACAGTATCAGGCTGGCATCTTTTGAGATTACAGTACATTCCCTGTATGAATCTGCAATGTATAATTATAATTGTAGGTTTAACGCAAATTGCAATTTACTGAATTTGAATTAAATGTGAAACATCTAGTTTGCAATAAAAAAAAAGTTATATTATAATCATTATACATTTTACTATTTTGTATTTTTTTACATATATTATAGGACATATATTATATTGTTTTACTTAGCCACATGCCATACATAACTTGAAAGAATTATTTGTGATTATCCTTTCACTTTGACATTATTAAATTAATCTTAAAATAACAATAAAGAATCACTATATTTTTTTTATAACATTTATGCTATAGCCTCATGAAACATAAATAATAAAAATGCACATAATTTCTGTACTACTGCACAATATTCTTTGAAGCTATTATTTTTATTTTATTTCTTATACCTCATG
The DNA here is from genome assembly GCA_030522415.1 of Channallabes apus. Classification (NCBI taxonomy): domain Eukaryota; kingdom Metazoa; phylum Chordata; class Actinopteri; order Siluriformes; family Clariidae; genus Channallabes; species Channallabes apus. Next base: position 21,748,427 of record CM060128.1, on the reverse strand, counting down.
ATCCTCGATGGACAAATATATATAAAGGGCACATCTCCACCTACTCCTCTCTGCAGCTTCAAAAGATCCATAAGGAGTAAACCATGACAGGCATTTGTTTATAGGAAAACTATCCACACCAATGTGATGGTGTGATACCTCCTGACTGGAAGCAGATCCAGGTTTATATTTGATGCATGACTTTGGATGCACATGAGAGCAAAACTAGTGTGAGCACAATTATTTACACACTCGCCTGCGTAACTTATGTAACATTAGGTAAAATGTTTATGAAGTGCATGCACACTAATATTATTCAGGCTGACAAGCTCTGTTTCTCTTTAAAACATCAAAAAAACATCATTGTAATTCCGCAGAGTCATGACACGTTCAACCTGAATATTCTGAGCTTACATTCAAAGTATTGATTCCAGACTTGTACACAGAAGCAGTCCTCTCTACACGTGTGAGGATAAAAAGGTGCAGGTGAACACAAGTGCAGATCTCCTTTAATAGACACCTCAAAATCACAAACCAAGACTGTAAACAAAGTCAGGACTATAAAAAGGAACTACAGTATGAACTTGATATAGCATTAATGACAGATATCATAATAGCTGCATTTTAAAGACACCTTGAAAACCTGGAACTTAAATAGAGTGATTTACTAGAAACAAACAAGGTCCAATGTAATATGGAACACAATCAAAATATGTGCATTTTATTACATGCGTGTTGATTGGAACTGTAGTCCAGCACTTCTTTTAAGTGATGCCAAACACTTATAAATTAGTATTCAGACTCAATAATAATCTAAATTGATTCATCTCATTTAAATTGTCAAGAATTGTCAAGTCTTGCTATGATTTCTGATCTGTTAAAAGCAATAACTGTTTTTTTTTTTTTTTTAATCTGCCATGGAATTCCTCATAACAGAGAAAATATTGGTAAATATTGAGAGCACATGTGAGATGTATTACTCACTCTCTCCATCATCGTCTATATCGTCTCTATCGCTTTATCCCGTATACAGGGTTGCGGGGGCCTGGAGCCTATCCCAGGATGACATGGGTGGGGTACACTCTGAACAGGGTTCCAATCCATTATAGGGCACGCACATACAGTATACACACTCATTTACACACTATGGGTAATTTGGGAACTAATATACAGGTCTAATCTGCAGGTCTTTGGACTGTCGGAGGAAACCAACCAACCACGGGGAGAACAAGCAAACTCCATGCACACAGGGATGGGATCAGGAATCAAACCCTGGCCAGCAATCAAACCCGGACTCAGAAGGTGCAAAAGGCGACAGTGCTAACTACTACCTATGTATTACTGACATCCATCAGCTCTATCTATGCTACAGTATGTTGAAGAAACTCAGCACAGTGGCATAGAAACCCCACCACATAGTTGTGGTTTGCTGGTGTAAATGCAGAGGTATAAATATATATTTTTATATAAAAATTAATTGCAAATATAATTGCCCACAACACCATAGGCCACTTGCATAACTTCTGTGTAGACTTTATATGAGCTGAACTTTCTTCAAGCAAATACTAATGTCAGTTGACTCTAAATTAAATCCATGTTGCCATAGTTCCACTAGGATTCAGATAATATTTCCCCTGATTTTAAAGGCATTATTTTTCCTGGACCTGTATTTTTTGTGCTAAATTAATGAATACATTCTTATTACCACATTTAACACACCTAATATTTTGGGTATGCCCATAATGTATTATTATTTTTATAATTACTAAATTACCATAATTACCACTAGCTCGTGTACTATAACTTGTCCTTATAACAACTGGCCTCGTAAATTGCTTATGTACAGTATTATATTATAGTGCATACTGTAAACAGTATGTATGTATGATAGTATACTGATTTAAAGTCTGTGAGGCTTAACTTATTGCATAACTGGCATTCTACACTTTACCATTGTTTCATTTCAAGCCCAAATAACATAAATTGCATCACTGTCCAAGTATGTACACTGAAAAAAATGTTTTGTTGAATTTACTTAATTTTTTTATGGTAAGTGGTTGCACACAACATGTTTATCTAAATCCAGATATATATTTTACGCTGACTGTATTTATTATTTTTAAGAAATTTCTAAATGAATTGCATTGGCGATTTTAGCTAAATAATTTTATGTATATTTTAGACTAATTTCCTTAGTAATTCCAACTGGCACCATGTTAAATCTACTTAAATATATTATGTAAGATGGACTGCCATTTTAAAAGTAGTTATTGTGCATTCTGATTAATTAAATTCTACATACTATAATTAAGTTTAATTTAATTAAAACATTTTTATTATTAGTTTTACTTTCAATTGATTTAATATGCTGATAAGTAACAAACATATGTAACCAAACAACTCTTTATTGTCCCATATACAGTAAATGTTACATCTCTTGCAACATGCAATACCTTTGCATCTATCAGACAAGCAAGGGTGAAGTGCAACTTGCATCAACTGTAAACTTTTTTTTTTTGCCATATAAATAGCAATAACATCTGCCAAAATGCAGTCACCTTAGCAAAACTTTCAATAACGTTAAATCCATTGGATTATCATGTGCATCAACTGTGGAGGTAAACCTTAACCTGTTAAGAGGTTCTATAAAAGATAATCAGTAAACTCTGATTGTATAAGGCAACATAAAATGAAAATGCAGACAGCGTAGTGTTCACCGACAACAATTTGTGTTCTCCCAAATAAGAGTCTCTGTAAATAGTGTATGCATGGCTTGACAACATGACTTTACCATGCACATGTGGTAACCATTGAAAAAAAGAAAAGAAACTAGCAGTAAAAATTAAAACAAAAAAGAGCAAGACCAGTCATAACAAAAACCAAATTTACCAGAACTGGCCAGAGTTGGGAGACAATTATCATGGACAGCCTCAACCTTTGTAGGATAAAAATAAAAAGTACTTCTGTCTTGCTCTCACTTTGTTGTTAATCTTGTAACATCTCTCATTTTTTGGAGCTGTATGTTGCTGTATATCAAATGCTCTCCATCATCCCCCAGCCAGAAACAACTGGCTTAACACCGCAGTCTGACTGAAGATTTCCTGTAGTCCTACAAAAAACTAAGTTTGTTCTTTAGTCCAAGGACTCTGGGGGACAACTTGTCACCATCCATTTGCATAAGGACCTTCTGAATGAATTCGTAGTAGTATCTCAGCTCTTTAGGATAAACCAAGTTCATTGCATAGATGACTCCTAGCATCATGGCACAAGCTCGGGCTGCAGAGTCAATGTTTTCCAGAACAATCACTCCTTCAATGAAAACCCCAAGGTCATCATAATGTCCAATTTCTCCACCCTCCTTGTTGATGGCATAGATCCCCATGTTGCTCTTCTGCATGTCTCCCAGGATCTCATCGCCATTGATATCCTGTATATTTTAACAAAAAATAAATAAAAAATACAGCATTGAGGTGGGTGTTGGAGTTGTGCTGGAGTGCCTTATGATAGCAGGTGGATTAATGGTTTAAAATTAATGAAGAGGCCAAACATTAGAACCACCTCTTAATATGGTGCACTCCAGTATGATTAGATAATTTTTTTTGTAAAGCTGAATCTGAGAAATGCACAAAGAATTCTAAATGTACTGGAACTGTAAAGCACCTGTGCAAATAGCAATAAACTCTATATATAATATAGATAAAATTCGTATATACAAGATACAATAGACACAAGATACAATACTCTATAACTTGTTCTTGTGACTACGTGGAATGCATTACATTCAGAGAATGACTTACCATATACTCCCGAATGAGAAGCCCATCATCTTCCCCAAGGTAGATGCAAAGTGCCTTGAGGGCTGCTGCCCTTTTAAGGTTGACATCACTTGTGGCCTAGGGTCTTAAAAATACATGGACAATCAGAATAGATGCATTTAATATGATGGCCACGCCCAAAATTACTGTTTTCTGTAATGTTTGAGAAGTTCTGATCGGCTGGATAATTCAGCCCCACAATCTTTACACTGGACATAAACTGGACAAACAACAAAGACAGAAAAAAAGAGGGGGGGTGGGGATCAAACATCAGTTATGTTTTTAACTGTCGCATCAAGTGGATGACAGTCTGCAAATGTAGCACATATCCTTAATTAGACATAATTAATACTAAGAACATCATAAGTAAACTAAATCATTTGCCAACTCCCTAAATTAGCCACTTTGAATCTACAATCTAACCCATTACACGTGTTCTGCACAACTGCCAGTAATCATGGTAAGCCCTCACTTAAGAATGATACAATTTATACCACACAGTTACAGAACATTTATCTTTATTGGTAGTAGATATATGGTACCATTGATAGCAGTTATGCACTTACCAAAACAATATGGGGTCCCCAAGTAGGAAATTCTGTTTCACATCCAGATCAGATATAGGAAAACTATGTTAAAAATAACACAAATAAATAAATGGAATTGTTTTGAATAAGCGTGAATAATTAAATAGAAATCCAATTACTTCCTTAACTAAACATGATCAATTAACTAAACATGAATATATAATACATAATAGTAATAATAAATATATATTTCCATGCAACCGTGCTAACAAAAAAGTTAATCTAAACTAATTCTCTACTTCCTAATACTTTAGAATCTTCACTAGTGTTTTCACAAGACTCACTAGAATGAGGCTCTGAATGCACTCCACCTGTCCTCCTCTCTGGCTGTCTCTGTCTCTCTGGAGTAACTGCTGCTAGACACACGACTACTTTAATAGCATTTAACTGCTTCTATGTTTGGGGATTTTAACAACTTTGCTCTGTGCTTTTCAATCCCATTCTTATGTTTTTTTCAGCTGTTTATTTTTGGCGAATCAGAAACGTTTTTAATCAAGATTTTAAAAGATATTTCCACAGACACGGTAAGGGGTGGAGCCACGGACCCCCATGTCTTTGGAATGAATACCAACAGGCAGCTAGTAACCGTGCACTATCTGACTCGGACAACCTAATTTCTGGTGTACCCTACCCTGAATAACACGGCTGGTTAGTAGAAGTAACATTAATCATAGACATATTAACCTCCTAGCTGTCGTAAAGTCTTTAACTTTTACTAAATGTGTTTCATACTTTTCTGCTAAATTTCCACAGTAACAAACATTAGAAAACACATTCAAATACAGTCAGGAATTACCAGTATTATACCCCTATCTCACCTACGCGGTTCGCACGGTGGCCGTAAGTACGGTTCATCACGATTCACCGCATGAAAAACTTAAATACTGTGATTACGTTTTCATCTTTCCGCGTGAAAAATTAAACATGGGACCGCGGACCTTGCAAAATTTCTCGGGACGTCGGGCGGTCACTCGCGGCGGCTCATGTGCCTGAACACACATGTTCAAACTAGTGTTTGGTGTCCATAAACTACACTAAACTTTACCGTAACGTTAACACAGTAAATGTTGCACTAAAGGTAAAGTCTAACGGCAGATTTCACCTTGTATTTAATGTGAGAACAATATCTAGGTGACTAACTTCACATCTAATGCTAGCTACATTTAGCTAAGTTATCTTAGGTTTGTCTACCGGAAAATGCACTAATATTTATTTCTCTATCAAAACATATTCTGAAGTGTAAACAGGGCCATGTTAAAGTAAATATATGACAATAGTTATAAAAATGCTTAGTTACTTACCGAAACGAGAAAGCCTTAATGGAGCCGAAGAAGTTGCACAAAGTTTGAGTCATAGCAAATAGTCCCGCCTCTGGAGCACAAAATGGCGGCATGGACATGCGCAAACAGGACTGTGGGTGTGGCAATTTGTTATGGCATGTTCTTTTCTAGTTACTTTTAATTAAGTACATTTCGTTAGTTTTAAACACGGACAATATGGCTTGATTTTAATTGAATAATACAAGAAGAATTAAATAACACATTAAAATCAAATAAATAAGCCTGATTAAAATATGTAACATCTACAAGTGGTCAAAATCAGTTTTTTCAGTGTATGAATAGTACTACATATTAATAGTAACACATTTGCATTTCTATGAGGTTTCTACCCCCTCCTTGAACCACCACCTTATCGTGGTGGAGGGGTTTGCGTGTCCCAATGATCCTGGGAGCTATGTTGTCGGGGGCTTCATGCCCCTGGCAGGGTCACCCATGGCAATCTGGTCCTAGGTGAGGGAACAGACAAAGAGTGGTTCAAAAGACCTCTTATGATTAATACAATATTTGGAAAACCTTTTCCCTCGCCCGGACGTGGGTCACCGGGGCCTCCCTCTGGAGCAAGGCCTGGAGGCGGGGCCCGATGGCGAGCGCCTGGCGGTCGGGCCTGCACCCATGGGTCCCGGCTGGGCACAGCCCGAAGAGGCAATGTGGGTCCCCCTTCCCATGGGCTCACCACCTGTAGGAGGGGCCAAAGAGGTCGGGTGCAGTGTGAGCTGGGCAGTGGCCAGGGAGAGGGAAGTCTGGGCATCCCTGCTGAAGCTGCTGCCCCCGCGACCCGACCTCGGATAAGCGGAAGAAAATGGATGGATGGATGGATGAGGTTTCTACACTACTACAGTAACCCTAAACGGCACCCTAAATGACACGGCAAATTTTCCTCTCATTCATTCCCTCTCCTTTGACAAGATAGGCAGAATAAGAAATGGACTTATTCCTGAGGGTGTTCTTTGCTTGATGATCACCTCCTGCATGCCTTCCATCTCTCACACAGACACTCTTACAACAGCATGTCTGGCCTTGATCCAACCCTTATGTCACTTTTAGACAAACGATCAGAATACCTAGGGACTTCTGCTGTTGTAAGAGTTAAAGATCTGGTTTGTGTTAACCCAAAGCACCTTCAGCCAACATGCTAATGTAGAATCCACAGACCTGTGTAAGTAATTGTTTACACTTTTGGGAGTAACAAAGTAATGGACTATAAAATATAAATTCTTTTTATATACAGTATGTACAAAAACTATCTATTTTGTTTTGACCAGATTTCATTATTTGAACCTTTTCAACATCATTTTTGCAGCACTGTCTTCTCATGAACTATTTCTCAATATATTTTGTCTTACAGGATATTTTTTATATAAGACAAAACAGTATTCATAGTAAAGTAGCAAATTAAAGACTGCAGAAATTCCCACATGTGTCCGAGAGCTCGCATACCTGAGGTAAATTGATTGGGTTTATGGGTTAAATGAGGTTCATGGGACTTTGTTGTGTCTGGTGGAGCACAGCTGTTACTGTATGTTGGACTGTCTGCAGCATTACCGCGTGGCTCTTCTGAATCAGCAGCTTAGATAATAGGCTGCAGTTTTCCAATGCAAAACCTTATTACTTTTACATAGGGTATACATTGTTCTATTTAGAGTTTCAGCCTAAGGCTTCAAATGTTGCGTGGCTGCAGGCGCTATTAAAGTGTCACTATTGATGGTTCGGAGGCAATGTGGAAAGACTTACAGTACAAGCAGTTACTAAGTAAACATAGTGTTGTTTAATGTGACAATGTTTTCAGATGTTTCAGAAGTGATACTGTGACTGGTTATGAATGTGGTTTTTAGCAGGCAGTAGCTCACCCTTCTTTCCAGGTCTGCTTACCACCACTGAACATTTTGGTGTCATATAATACCATAACATTTCGGCATACTTTGACTCATGGGTGCCGAAGAAATTAATTATAAGAAGAGAGTAGTGTAACTACATTCCAATAATTTATCCATATACAGGTCCTTCTCAAAAAATTTGCATGTTGTGATAAAGTTCATTATTTTCTGTAATGTACTGATAAACATTAGACTTTCATATATTTTAGATTCATTACACACACCTGAAGTAAGCCTTTTATTGTTTTAATATTGATGATTGTGGCATACAGCTCATGAAAACCCAAAATCCCCATCTCAAAAAATTAGCATATATATTTGATGTCTCATAAACACTTCTGAGGTGAGACTTTTCTCACCTGAGGTGTGATTTTGCTCAAATCACCAAAACAATAAGAACAAGGCTGGCGATGACAAAGTTGTGCCCACAACCAACTGACCATGGGTCCCAGCAGGCAAAGAAGTCCAGGGTGGCCAACCGGGCCTTTAAACTACACTGATCACAATCATATTGAGCACCCATGGAATGAACCACACAAACAAGCCCAATCCACAGAAGCTCCACCCCGCAGCCTACAGTACAGCACCAAAAAGATCCAGGCCAACATCCGGGTGCCAGGCACCACAGAACACCCCGAGAGATAATGTGGAACTATGCACAAAGCAAAGGGGCCAAAGCCACCCCTGCCTCTCAAGGGTAACCCAAACATTGGGTAATGTTTAATTAGCATGCATCATGGGTATTGTGATGTAGCCATGAACGATCTCTGTGTGTCTCGTAATATGACACTCTCAGCCTTTAAATTGAATTCCAGCAGTGGAGAGAAATTACAGTAGTATAACCCATGGTATGAAATGGTCTTCCTCAAGTAGCAGGCAATACCATTTGAATTATTTACTTACTGCATACAATTACATTTCTAGTTAAACTGCTTCTTCCTAGAAAACTACTGAGTCATGACTTTGGTGTGTCCATATTTCTGCTTGCTCTCTGCGGTCTTTAAATATGAAATGCATCAGTTGATTTCATTTTGTTAACATTTCAGTATAATCATTTAGCGCAATCTGCATATTCACTGTGACCTATAGCATGCTTTTTAGACATCTGTTTAGGACCAAGCACTGTTTAAGAAAAACACAGTGTAGTATATTAACGTTGTGGTTCATATGAATCATGCGGTCACTAAGTCAGATGGAATGAGAAATGCTGACTGAAAAAAAAAAACACCAAGGGAAGTTTATAATGACTTCCATTCTTCTGGGGAGACGTTCTATTATACTTTTTAGTGTTGCTGTTGGGATTTATGTTCCCCCAGCCTACAAGAGCATTAATAAGGTCAGGCACTGATGTCACGTCAGAAGGCCTGGGGTGAAGTCTGCGTCCCAATGTTAAAAGGAGCACAGGGGTATTGTCATGCTGGAAGATGTTTAGGCCCTTAAGTTCCAGTGAAAGCAAATGTTGCCTATAAGTTAAGTTATGTCTCTTTCACTATACAATAAGACACTTTCATCTAAAATGTAATGCATTTCCCAAAGTGTATGTTACAATATAAATTGGATACCAATGTGAATTTTCATTTTTATATATTTTTATATAATTCTAACTTTATTTTAGGAAATTAGTCTTTTTTTGCAGTGAAATACACTGCCTCATTTATTTTCAACTTGAGGCCTATTGTATTCATACAGTATACATAGTAGTCAAATTCAACCAGTTGGCCCAATAAGAGATTGTACTGGAACTTTTACAAACCACTTACAGCCGAGACTCTTTCCATATATATATATTTTTTTACAAAAATGATTCCTAACAACAACAATAACAAAAATCTTCACCACATCAGTGATTATATACAATTTTCTTTATTAATAAGAAACACATTTTTTCTGTCTGTTTATTATTCGGTATTGGTTATGGGGATCCTCTGCCAAGCAAGTCGCCATGAATGAGCCATTACTATAAAAACAACAATATTCTAAAAAGTATACAGTAGCGTAAACATAAGGTTAACAGAGATTGTAACATTTTAGATATTTTTTTATACAAATTTGTATCAACTGGTTGTTCAAGTATTATGATTTTTTTTTTAATTGTTTGTTGGTCTTTTCCAGTGGTGTCAAAAGTATTCACATTCATTACATGAGTAGAAGTATAGATACTAGGGTTCAAAAATACTTCTTTAGAAGTTGAAGTATCAACCCAAGCATTTTACTTAAGTAAAAGTTTAAAAGTACTGGTTTCAAAATTACTTAAAGTATATAAGTAAAAGTACCGTGAGGGGCGAAAAAAGCAGTAAGGTCTCGCTTTCTGATCATGCAATTGGGGGGGGGGGGTTGTGCACGTTCTTATCATGTGACCGGGGGGGGGTTGCGCGTTCTGATCATAAAAATAGAGTAACGAGGCTATTTGTAAAATGTAAGGAGTAGAAAGTACAGATAATTGCTTAAAAATTTAAGGAGTAGAAGTAAAAAGTCTGCTGAAAAATAATTACTCCAGTAAACTATAGATACCCAAAATTTCTACTTAAGTAAGGTAACGAAGTATTTGTACTTCGTTATTTGACACCTCTGGTCTTTTCTCTTGCCCTTTTATAGTGTATGTGGTTGCTATTGTCCAGTGTTTACTGTGCATGCTATTAGAGTAATTGCTGCATGCACAGAATTGGGGGGAATATTATTTGTCCGTTGCAACCCCTATCACTTCTCTGAAATTATGCCTATGTCAAGACCACACATAAGTGCGAGAAGATAAACAAATCATTAATTAAATATTATCTATATTATCATTTAAAATTTTGACTAATATAATGCAACTCCATATGTCCTGTACATTTCACTGTTTTTTTTTTTTTTTTGACTAATATAATGCAACTCCATATGTCCTGTACATTTCACTGTTTTTTTTTTTTTTCCACTCTCCAGATTTCTTGTCCTCTGGCAGTTGTTCTGCTTCTTGGCTTAAGAGGGAATGTCTCAACCATGACTTTAAATATTGATGTTAAACAAGTTTCTAAACTTGTCAAGTTTCCCTTCCCTTCAACCCAACGGTTCTGAATGACCTACGCCATGTCAGGTTGAAGAGTTCAGTGACCTTGATGCCATGGTGATGTTCAGATTTATGACAGCATTCACGGTGTTTCCTGTTTATCTTTAGGTCTGCTTGGGTTGAACCAAAACACACCCTGCTGGGTGCAGCGGTTTAGTCTTACAGGGAGCCCCAGACACAGAAAATGTCTGTAAGCGTTGTCTGGAAGAAAGAGATAACAGTGGCTTCGTTAGGGATATAATAAATAGATTATGTTCTATATTTATATCAGCCTCAAAACAACAAAATCCTGGTCACGTACATTTTCCTACAGTTCCCAGTTGACCAGTTATTTGTTTGTAGAAATCATAGAACTAATATAATTAACAAGAGCACTGATTCAGCATGTACAGAATTGAGATATTTTCTCCCAGAGGCAATCAGAATACAATCCCACCTCTTTGTAAATGTTTATTTTTGAGACAGGAGGTGTATAAAGATCTCTTGAGCTCGTGCATCTTTGCGCATCTTATTGTTCTATCTATTTAGCAAAAATATACTGTACAGTATGTCAAACTAGTTGTAAAGTGATAGAGTGTTAAGGGAGATGTACAGTAGTGGTACCGACAGTACATGTTTTACGTGTACTGTATTAGTCATGTCCCATAGGCACACACAGTGGCCACAAAACACTCCAGACTGTAATGCACTCCAAGAGTAGACCAAACATATAGTTCTAGATGCAGTACAATTTCAGTATGATGAACAACACTTACAGTACAGTAAAAAAAAAATAATGTTTCAGACAAAAGGACTTTATTAATTGTAAAAGCTTTTAGGTCTACAGGACATTAAACCCGAAAAATATTTATAGCTTTGTTGATTGCAGTCAAAACATGATATCAAAGAGTACTAAAGTTCTGAGTGTAAAAAACATCATGCATGTAATATTCCATTCAACTGCAGTCAAATGTACTCAGATCTCAAATCATAAATGCCCTAAATCTATATACAAACCTCCAGAGGTGGAAAGTAACGAATGACATTTACTCGCGTTACTGTAATTGAGTAGCTTTTGTGTATTTCTACTTTTTAAAGTAGTTTTAAAAATCTGTAATTTTACTTTTACTTAAGTACGTTTTGTTTGAAGTATTGTAATTCGCTACATTTTAAATCATATTCGCTACTGAGTAAAAAATAAATGAATGAAAATTATAAAATAATAAAAGATATTATGCTTTATAAATGCCCCGTTGCGCCGCGCGTGTGTATCATGTCCTGGTCGCGCGCCGCTCCAGACTCCACTCCAGGTTTTGACATCGGCAGCTACCTGACCTTCCACACGGCCACTTCCGCCCTGAGTGACGTCATCGACTAACGCGACTGGAGAGAGACGCGCGAAAGATGAAAGAGGTTGTGATTTTGGCGTTTTGACATTTGGTTGTGTATTCTGGTTTTGACTTTTTGCCTCCAATTGACTTTGATTATTGCTTTGTCCCTTTGGTTTGGTTGGTCTTTGTATATATTTGTAGATAATTTCATTGTTTTTGGTTTAGGGAGTCCGGGAAGGTACCTGTATTTTTGTTTGTGTGTTTGTTTGTTTGTTTTTTTTGCAGGTAATCTAGCTACTAAATATAAATACCATTTTGGTATGACTGGCAGACCTCAGGCAGTGCGGGTCGCCAACAACACTTCCAGTACCATCATGCTGAACACTGGGGCCCCCCAAGGATGTGTGCTGAGCCCCCTCCTCTTCACGCTGCTGACCCACGACTGCATACCATCACACAACTCCAACCTCTTCATCAAGTTTGCGGACGACACGACTGTGGTGGGTCTCATTAGCAACAATGATGAGACTAACTACAGGAACGAGGTGAGCTGCCTGGCCAGGTGGTGCACAGACAACAATCTCTCCCTGAACGTGGAAAAGACAAAAGAGATTGTGGTCGATTACAGGAGAACTTACACCCAACACTCTCCGCTGTCCATCAATGGTGCGATCGTGGAGAGGGTAAGGAGCACCAAGTTTCTGGGTGTGCACATGACGGAAGATCTCTCCTGGTCCATCAACACTGCAGCACTAGCTAAGAAAGCTCAGCAGCGTCTCTACTTTCTCCGTAAGCTGAGAAGAACCGGAGCCCCGACACCCATCATGCGCACCTTCTACAGAGGCACCATTGAGAGCATCCTGACCAGCTGCATCACTGTGTGGTACGGCGCCTGCAATGCGTCCTGCCAGAAAACTCTCCAGCGCATAGTGAGAGCAGCTGAGAAGATCGTTGGTGTCTCTCTCCCCCCCCTCCTGGACATTTACAACACCCGCCTCACACGAAAAGCAATCAACATTGCCCGTGACCCTACCCACCCGTCTCGGAGCTTCTTTAGTCTGCTACCATCAGGGAGGAGACTAAGGAGTCTCCAAGCCAGGACAAGCAGACTGAAGAACAGCTTCATCCATCAGGCGATCAGGAGGCTCAACTCTCTTCCAGCTCTGCCTCCCCTGTGCTCCTCGGTCTCTCCAACCGTCATACTCTGACTCCTTCATTTTTCACACACACTCGCACACACTCACTCTCTCACACACACACACACACACACACACACACACACACACACACACACACACACGCTCTCAGACAAACACTCACAAAAACCTCACACACACTCACTCACACACGCGCTCTCAGACACACAACACTCACAATAACTCACACACTCACTCACTCACACATACACTTGCACCTGTCACTTTGTGCTCCAGGCACCATTGGTACTTTCACTACCTCAAACCGGTGGGAAAAAAAAGGAAAAAAAAAAAAAAAAAAAAAAAACATTCCTTGTTCTCACTGGATTTATTTCCCATTTTGTTTACTGATTCATATAGCTCATTATGTTGTCACTTGTCACTTTCTTTTCAACTAAAATAAGCACACTTGCACTATTCCAATTGCACTGTACCGTTTCTCTCCATAACTGCCTTCTGTGTTGTTAACTGTCCCTTTTTGCAGGATAGTAACTCAATTACCTCACCTCTGTTGCCTTTCTAAGTTTGTGTTATTTAAGTCTTTTTTTTTTTTTTTTTTTTTTTTAACCTCTTCAGTGTTATTTGTAAATAGGGCGAGAGTAACGTAATTTCGATTCTCTATATGTATGCACTGTACATGTAGCAGAATTGACAATAAAGTTGACTTTGACTTTGATTTTGTTTATTATTTTGGCCTGGGTCCATCCTGAATCTGATCCTCCTCCTGTTGTGTGTGTGTGTGTGTGTGTGTGTGTATACAAACCTCATTATTTCATCAGTTAATGATTGGATCTAGTTCTTTCTGCCATATGCCACCATTTCCATACAGTTTAAAATAGAACCCTGAACCAGTCTTTTGCTGTATGACCCTAGACTGGGACGTAACACCATATTTACAGTAAGTGACCACTTAGATTTTCAAGCACAAGAAAGACAACAGCTTTATTATGCAAAGGTGTTCCTTCAGTTAAAAACAACTAGTTTGAGATTTACATCTGCTCATCTTTTTTGAAGTACGCTAGAATGCCTCATCCCACCCCGCTGTTAAAAAAAAAAAAAAGTAACTCGGTAACTTTTACTCTGAGTACATTTTTTAATGAGCTACTTTTTACTTTTATTTGAGTAGATTTTTATAATTGTAACTTTACTTGTACTTAAGTAAAATTTCACTGAAGTAACAGTACTTGTACTTGAGTACAAAATTTTATTACTCTTTCCACCTCTGCAAACCTCCTTATAAATTATTTGTTTTTAAATGTCTCTTACTACTCAATGTTATCTCTGTTATCAATGTTATCTTGTTTTATTATTTAATTCATTCTTGTTTGATCTGGAAGGCGACCTAGTGTGACCAGAAAGGTGCCTATATAAATAAAATGCATTCTTATTATTAACTGGCCTTAGCTTTGATTATGCTCCACAAAATGATGATCACAATTCGAGTCTTGGAATATGTTTGTGTCATCAGGGAAGAAGTTATCCACAGATGTGATAACCTGGTTATTCAGTAAATTCAAGTCGTCAGCTGAATTGTTATTATTGCCACATAACATGACCAGATCAACTGAAGCAATGTCACATTATAACATTTGCATGATGGGTGTCCTTCCCTTCTTACACAGACGCACCCATCGCTCTGGAGTAGAGTTGCTCTGGAGTCAACTTTATGCTTTTTAGTAAACTGAAGCTTTTTAATTAGACTCTGTTTAGTCACAATCCTATGATTTCTACATTTTTGTTTTATAATGCAACTCCACCACGTGTGTTTAAGTGGTCTCTGATCACTGTTATTCATGTTTTTTTTTTTTACCACCTTTCTTCCACAGTTCAGTACCTTCCTTCAAGGTTGCAATATTTTCTAATTTCCGTAATTTCAGCAATCTACTTAGTTTTTGCCTTTGTTTGATGAAATTTTTTTAAATATTTTTTTAATAGTTTTTGGGTATGCAGTGTACTGTATGTTGTTAGACATTGACTTCTAGCAACTTTCCACCATAGGAACCAGGACCAGATTCCTGGAACCATTCTTTCACTACTTTAATTTTCAGCAATAAACTGAGGAGAATTTGAATACACCTTCTGGTGCTACTTGGACACGTCATCAGTGAAGAACTCGAGGTCATAGGGTGTTTCGGGTCTTTAATCTTCATACGCCCGGGCGACCCAGCCAGGGGTGATCAGTCCCCGGCTTGTGTCCAAGTAGCCTGTTGCTCCACGGGTCCCCCCTGCGGCTCCACAGCCACCGCGAGGCTCTCTCTGCGGCCTCTAAGATGTTTGTGGTGGCTTTTTTCAATTGCAACAAAATTACTGTCACTCCAAGAAGTTTAAGGCTTTGCAGCAGTGAATAGCCTGCAAAGTCTTGGCACCCGACCTCGACTGGGTCACAGCGAACTCTCCAGCCGCGGTTCCGGCACGCCGAGATTAGCTCTGCGTATTTAGCCCTCTTGCGTTCGTGTGCCTCTTCAATGCGGTCCTCCCAGGGGACTGTCAGTTCCAGGATGACCACTTGCTTGGTAAGCTCTGATGTTAATACCTGTACCATATCTGGGCGGAGAGAAGTGGCTGTAATGTTGCCTGGGAACTTGAGCTGTCTACCTAGGTCAACTTGAAGCTGCCAATCGCGAGCGGTGGAGAGGAGCCCCCCTGTAGGGGTAGACCGGCGGTGTTGTACCTCCTGCCCTGCTCTGATAAAGGTGATTGTTTGTTGGGGAGCTGCCTGGGTCTTGCTGTGCTGGATCGCTGTGGAGATGGTGTCCACCAAGGCTTTTAGCACCTGGTCGTGGCGCCAGCGGTACCGCCCCTCCCCTAGCGCTTTTGAACAACTGCTCAAGATGTGCTCCAGGGTGCCCCTTTTCTGGCACAGCTTGCACTCAGGAGTATCTACCAGGCCCCAGGTGTGCAGGTTGGCTGGGCTTGGAAGGACGTCATAGACGGATTGGACAGTCTCCTTGCTTGGACATGCCGGCCATTTTGGTGTATCGTTCTTCCTCCACCTCTGCTTGTATCTCGTCCTGAGTCAGTCTGCGCCTTTCTTTTCCACGGGCCAGATTGTAGCATGGCTTGGGAAAACAACCAAGACCTGCACGTCCCGTTGCCACGGAAACCACCAGTGTTTTGTGCCTTAGTCGCGCCTCAGCTTCAGTGATGGCTTTTTGCGCCTGCCACTTCCTCCCGGTCTTTACCAG
This sequence comes from Channallabes apus, assembly GCA_030522415.1. Lineage (NCBI taxonomy): Eukaryota > Metazoa > Chordata > Actinopteri > Siluriformes > Clariidae > Channallabes > Channallabes apus. Next base: position 21,732,095 of record CM060128.1, on the reverse strand, counting down.
GATTCCTGCTGCTGCGACTTTTGTATCACTGGAGTACATCAGCACCACTGTACATCAGCACCTCTCTCGAGCAGTTGACCTTGAACTCCTCCGTTAGCCCACTCAAGGGAAGATTCAGCTTGGTGGAATGGCCGTACAGAGAAATGCTTCTTAGGGACGGAGGGAGCCCCAGCCATCTCCTGAGGAACTGGCTGATAGACTTCTCTAGAGCCTCGACTGTTGATATTGGTACCTCATAGATTAACAGGGCCCGGAGTATTCTTGGCAAGACTCCATGCTGGAAGAGCCAAGCTTTGCATTTTCCGGGAAGGCCTGTTAATCGCTGAAAGCCAGGTGGTCAAGTCGCACTTAGTTTGTTTTATGGGAGCTGAGTCCATCAAGGAGCTGTTAAAGATCTTCCCCAGGCTCTTGACCGGTTTCTCAGTCACCGATGGGATCGTAGTCTCTCCCAGGGCAAAGCAGAAACGGTCGGACACTTTACCCTTCTTCAAAACCAAGGACCTGGACTTAGCAGGCTTGAAGCTCATCCTTGCCCAGGCGATGAGCCGATCAAGCCCCTGAAGGAGCCACCTGCACCCTGGAACAGATGTTGTCATTACTGTTAAATCGTCCATGAAGGCTCTTATGGGGGGCTGACCGGTCCCAGATCTTGACTTGGGTCCTCTGCATTCCACCTCAGCTAACTTGACAATCATGTTCATGGCCAATGAGAAGAGGGATACAGATATTGTGCAGCGGGTGATTATCCCTTTTCCGAGTTGATGCCAGGAGGATGTTATTTGGCCTGAAGAGACTCGCGCGCTGAAGTTGTGGTAGTCCATAATGAGGTTGCAGATCTTGACAGGAACATGGTGTCTTACCAGTGCGGATTCAACCAGCTTGTGTGGAATAGATCCGTAGGCATTGGCCAGGTCGAGCCAGAGAACTGCCAGGTCTCCTTTGCTTTCCTTGGCCTCCTGGATCAGCTGTGTCACCACACGTGTGTGCTCCAGACATCCAGTTACTCCTGGGACTCCTCCCTTTTGGACTGAGGTGTCAATATATTGTTCTTCAGGAGGAAGTCTGTCAAATGTTGGGACACGATTTTGGAGAAGATCTTACTTTTGACACTGAGCAGCGAGATGATACGAAACTGATCAATGTTGCAAGAACCCTCCTCCTTCGGGATCCAGACTCCTTCAGCATACCTCCATTGCGCAGCGACTTTACCCCTCCGCCAGACCACCTTCAGGATCTTCCAGAGACGTCTAAGGAGCTGCAGACACTGCTTGTAGACCTTATAGGGGACCCCACTGGGACCGGAACAGAGCTGAATCTTGCCACTCTCACGGCTTCTTCCACTTCCTTCAGCGTGGGTTCAGCACTGTTGAATTGGGTCCATGGTTCAGGTGGCGCCACAAAATCCCTGCACGGTCCGAGGTCAAGGTCCCTCAAGGTGTCACTGAAAGTGGCGTGGAGATGGTTGTCAATCTCCTCTACCGGGCAAGCGAGGTGGCCACTTCGCTTCTGCCCCAGTAGTTTCTTGGTAAAGCCGAAGGGATTGCCAATGAAACCACTCCGCTTCCGAGCCCTTTCCTTGCCCTTCCTTCGGTGCCATTCCGCTCTCCTCAGTGAAATAAGTCTCTTCCTAATGATGTTTGTGAGTTCTGACAGGGCCGTCCTTTCTTCTTCCTTGGCCATCTTGAACTGCCTAAGCTGACTGATCTTGACTTCTCGCTGGTTGAGCTTCGCTGGATTTCTATCTCCTTGTCTTTCCACGACACCAAACTGCTCTACTCCCATGTGCATTATGATTGTACAGGTACACATTGTCTGGAGCTTCTGGTCGACACTACCCGATGAGATGGATTCTAGGCACTTATCGACATCCTCATCCAGCTCGAGCCACTCTTTATTGTTTGAGGAAACTTATGGATAACTGGAAAAGTTACATTGACAGCAGCTATTACATAACAAACTACATCACCTGCTTCTCCGGAACTATGCACTAGAACTACAGTAAGTGAACTAATAGACTGACATTTACTACAATCATTGTTCTATACAGCATACAATCATTCTTTATTAGAAACAGATCCACACTTTAATCTTTCAGTTGTCTTCGTACTTGTTAAAGATTTCCTTCCATTGTTTTTCATTTTTAATTAGTTACAGTAGAGAAGCCTGGCTGAGGAGTAAGGAGAATGATGATGTTTTTTCCAACCTCCTTGATTATCTAGAGCTTAGTCACTTCCATGTTTTTTTCTGGAGGCCATTAACCTTTCATTCTTTTCTTCCCTCCAGGGAAGATAGCAATTTTGTAATCAGGATGGGTGAAAAATTATGTTTGACCCTCAGAATGTACAGGGAATGCCAGGCTCAGCTGTCATGTTTATCCTGTGCTCTTAAAGAAATGGTAAAGAATGTTTTTCTTAAAAGTTAGAGTTTGCCAGAAAGACAGTGACATTTCCAATGGAACTCTTTTCATTTAGCATTTTCTCTTTAAATTGGACATAATTTTGTTCTTTTGAGTATGCATATGTGTATGTTTCTCTCTTGGTAAAATAATGTATCACAGATGCAAACTTAACATACAGTACACACAGACTTACATCAACATGTTATCCCAATCTAAGCCATTGTGTTCTTCAGCTCCAGTCAGGCTGTTAGAGTTATTATAGTGGTTCAAGGACAAATTAACTTAGTGCCTGATGTTCACCATACACAGCAGAAAAATACTTGCCTTGCTGTTAGTTGACCTTGTCTAGTCCAGCCTCTAGAGAAACTGTCAGGGGTATCTTCTCAGTAACTCAGTCTAGAGGACCGTCAGTGTCTCTTGAGGCTCACTCTTCCTCAGTTAAAACTTATTATTAAAGTTATGGTATTAACTACAAATAAAATATAACATATAACGGATGAGTCCCAAAGGCACTAATAGTCCGTTTCCATAGACCGTTTAAGAGCTTCCATTTTACAAAGTCCAAATGCTTCAGCCTGCATGCAATTTTGCAAGTATTAAAAGAAAGGAAGAAGCCCTAACCCGTCAAAGCACATCAAGCACATCACATCAAACAGGATATGTCAAAAGTTATGTTTCCACTACAGGAAATGTGCCCAGGACACAAGAACATTAGACATGTTTCTAGTATAGGAGTCCGGATCTGATTTAGTTTCTGGTACATAGTTCCATGAAAGTTCCTCCCTACAAGCTGATGTGTTTCTGTGGACCAAAAAGATTGTTATAAAACTACAGAATGATTTAGAAATATTTAGGGGAGAATAATAATAGAAAAGTGCACAGGAAGTGATGAAATATGTGTACTGTAGCTAGCTCCTTACTGTATAAGTGATGTAATCTATGCAACTGTACGTCAAGTAATCCAGGTAGTTTGTACACGTGGTTAATTTTGTAAGGCAAAGATGTAGTGCTTGCACTTAGTACCCACAATGCATGTATGTACAGGAAAGTTTCACTTGATTAAAACTTGGAGATTACACAAAGTAACCTCACTAACTCATTCTCTATGCCGCTTGTCCAGTTCAGGGTTACGGGGAGCCTGAAGCCTATCCCAAGGAGTTCAGGGTGCTAGGTAGGGTACACCCTGAAGGGGGTGCCAATCTATGCCAGTTAACCTCCTCAGCATGTCATTGGATTCAATGCACACAGACCCGAAGCGGAACTCAAACCTTCAACTGTGGAGATACAGTAAGAGGCCACAATGCAAACCACTACAGCACATCCTAAATTTAAATATGTTACTATTTATTAATAGTAGTATGAGGGGCATTGATGGCTTAGTGGTATGTTTCTTGCCTGCCATGCAGAAGGCCTGAGGTCAATGCACAAACAGTCACTGGATGAAGTGCCAATCCCAACCCAGATTCTCAGGAAGGGCATCCGGCGTTAAACATGTGCCAAGTTATGTGTGTATCGGATGGTTCACTGTGGGGACCCTTATATGGGAGCAGACGAAAGACTAACAACTAGTAGTAGTAGTAGTATTACTAATTCATTCTTTAGTAGATTTACTTATTTAGGACCATTCTGCATTTAGGGAAAAAGCTAAATAACATAAATATAACAATAAATAACAAATAATAATGTGATTTTTATTTATAATATATTTATACATAATATATTATTAGTATATATATATATATATATATATATATATATATATATATATACACGAATACAGTATACTAATATATATATATATATATATATATATATATATATATATATATATATATATATATATTATACTGTACAATACCATTTTGCTTGATTTATATTTAAATTGGGGATATTTCACTTGCCTACTTTAAATAACTAGCTTATCCTGGTAATGGCCACCGTTAATCCATAGCCTACCCAAGTTCGCTGACCTGAGGTCTCACTAGACCACTGTGGTGTTAGAAGCTAGATGACATGATAAAAGGTGTTTGTGAGATATACTGATGGTACTTTTGGTATCCCCTTAGCTTCAAGCATCATTTGCATAACACTCACATACCTACAGTAGCACTGCACATACGTCTTTCAGTTTCTCAAAGCATCATATAAATCATATATGCCACTGACTAAACGCCATCATGCAAAGGAAGTGCTGCTATTATGTTCATACTTTTTAGTAGTACAACATTTCTGTGTTAAAACATATTATTATTATTATTATTATTATTAGTAGTAGTAGTAGTAGTAGTAGTAGTAGAAGTATTGGTCTTAAGTCATTTTCTGAGATAGTGAATTTGGGTTTTCATTAGCTGTAATTTATAATCACCAAAATGAAATGAAATAAACACATGAAATATATCAGTCTATCTATATACTGTAATATACTGTACATGTTTCACTGTTTGAATTGAATTACTGAAATACATCAACTCTAAACTCGACTCTTTCTAATTTATTGAAATGCATCTGTATATAGTGGAAGTTTGACAGAAAAAAAAAATCAGCGTTATAGAACCTTTTATACTGTAGTTACCAAAATGACAAATTATACATTTTGTGCTGAAGTTTTTACAGCAATAAATGATTAGCTGTGCTTCAACAGTTCACATAAGAAGACAGGAAAGGAACCTGCCCATGCTTACACAGGTTGTTTTAATCATGACTGACTATCTTGGGTGGAAAGCAATGTTTTTTAGGCTGTGTTGAAAGAACACTCGGTTCATTTGATAAAGAAATATACGCAATCTGACCCAGATGAGCAGTTTGATGATAAAAGCAAGCACACAGAGCACATTAGCAAAGTCTTCCAAGTTCCAAGACTGATTTGTCTCTTTGAACAAATACTGACAGTGTTTCTGTCTTGATGTAAGTTCCCAAAATATCAGTTATCTTGCAGCTTGTCTTTGTTAAGCTAAAAAATGGTTGGTTGAGATACAGTACTCTGTTCCTGGTTTTACAGGCTGACTCACAAAGTAAAACAGTCCTCTTATGAGAAACGTCATTGAGGATGCCGAAAACATAAATTATGCAAAATGTTTAGGTGGGTTAATTGCAGCTTCAGGATTCTGTTTTTGCAAAGGGATCTCAAAACTATGGAGAATGAAAGATTTGTCCTGACACACATAATGACTTTGAATTATGTGTATTGCCTGCGTGTTATTGTGGGCATAATAGTGAAACTGGGTTTTTTAAGAGACAAAACATGGATCTAATCACGCAAGCTCAGAAAAATAAACCAAACATTTACGTTTGCATTCTCAAGCTCAGGCTTGAATGCCGAGGTCAATTTTAAATCTCAAGTACAGAAATCATATCAGTTGCCAAATTCGCCAAAGAAAACGAAAAAGATTCGCTGGGGAAAAGGTCATTAGACTCTTGCACAATGTAGTTGAGAAAGAGGCTGGAATGTTTGGTTGTTTTACTTGTTGTGTTTCGTGTGTTAGAGCAATAATCTATTTTAAGGGGAATATGACAAATTACCCCAACACAATATAAATATCAATCAATGTCCATCTCTCAAACTTCCTATGAATATTTGCCCAACACTGAGAACATAGTTGTTATGGGAAATGCATTTATGTATCCATTAACTGCAACAGCACTCATCAGCCTTTACCACAAAACTCAAAACGATTGCGCAGGTTTGACTAACCCATACATTACAGTATGTGCCATCTAAATTGGAAGTGTTGGGGTGAGTAGAGAAGGTTTCACTCACAGATTGTGGACATACTGTACTGTAACATCTTCACATATTTTCCTCATGTCATTTGGCAGACGTCCTTATTCAGAGTGACTAACAATGTCTTGGCTAATGGTTCACCACTACCCATGATGACTAATGGACTAATGGAAAGCCGGAACCTTAAAGTCTCAATAACCATTCCCTGCCATTCAAATATGGCAACCGGTTCTGTCTTAATGCCTCATCAACTTGTTTGTAATGCCCCAGTGCATAGTAATTTCAAATTACTGAAAGTGCACAAGTGGAAATGACTACCTAGGGACTATAAGTGGAGGGAGTCCTCAGGAGTCCTGACCAACGCATTATTACAACCTGAAAGGATAGTGCTGAACTGTAAACTTCCTGGAAGAAACGTGGTCAACAGCTATGTTTATAATTGCATTTCTACAATCACAATTTGACCTGAACTTAAAGGATTGGGTCTAAACAATTGTGTGGTCATACAAAACCACTTGTTAGTGAGACTAATGAGAAAAAACAAATGCTTCATGTTTCAGGAGGTCTAACCCGAGTCCAGATCAGGGTAAGACGGGAAGTGGTCTACCCTCATGCATAGTGCCTGCTGTAAAAGACTCTGGCGGGCAGTTTTATGATCCGGGCCTGCTTCAGTTTGTCAGGTACAGAATCCAGAAATTCTATTTCTGTAAAGCTGCTTTGCGACAATATCCATTGTTAAAAATGCCTTTATACTGGCTCCACTGGTTTACACTTATATAAATCACTATATCCATTTTTTTTCACAACTTGCACTATTTAAAATTCTGAAAAAGACAAACAATACAAATAATACTGACCACCAGTTCATAGTATAGGAATACAAGTGTAGCTCCTGTTTCATGAAACCAGTCAAAAGTATGACTGTTCGCACATGTTCTGAACACACTTGTTTCATCATGTTGTCATGGTCTGATTTCTTTAAGAAAAACGTCTACGGGTAAGTTTTATAGACCCAACTACTTTCAGTTGTAAGTTCAGGATGTTAACATACAGTGGTGTGAAAAACTATTTGCCCCCCTCCTGATTTCTTATTCTTTTGCATGTTTGTCACACAAAATGTTTCTGATCATCAAACACATTTAACTATTAGTCAAAGATAACACAAGTAAACACAAAATGCAGTTTTTAAAAGAGGGGTTTTATTATTTAGGGAGAAAAGAAATCCAAACCTACAGTACATGGCCCTGTGTGAAAAAGTAATTGCACCCTGAACCTAATAACTGGTTGGGCCACCCTTAGCAGCAATAACTGCAATCAAGCAGTTGCGATAACTTGCAACGAGTCTTTTACAGCGCTCTGGAGGAATTTTGGCCCACTCATCTTTGCAGAATTGTTGTAATTCAGCTTTATTTGAGGGTTTTCTAGCATGAACCGCCTTTTTAAGGTCATGCCACAACATCTCAATAGGATTCAGGTCAGGACTTTGACTAGGCCACTCCAAAGTCTTCATTTAGCTTTTCTTCAGCCATTCAGAGGTGGATTTGCTGGTGTGTTTTGGGTCATTGTCCTGCTGCAGCACCCAAGATCGCTTCAGCTTGAGTTGACGAACAGATGGCCGGACATTTTCCTTCAGGATTTTTTGGTAGACAGTAGAATTCATGGTTCCATCTATCACAGCAAGCCTTCCAGGTCCTGAAGTGTGGCCTGCAGTTCTTTAGATGTTGTCCTGGGGTCTTTTGGGGTAATTTTGGTCGGCCGGCCACTCCTGGGAAGGTTCACCACTGTTCCATGTTTTTGCCATTTGTGGATAATGGCTCTCACTGTGGTTCGCTGGAGTCCCAAAGCTTTAGAAATGGCTTTATAACCTTTACCAGACTGATAGATCTCAATTACTTTTGTTCTCATTTGTTCCTGAATTTCTTTGGATCTTGGCATGATGTCTAGCTTTTGAGGTGCTTTTGGTCTACTTCTCTGTGTCAGGTAGCTCCTATTTAAGTGATTTCTTGATTGAAACAGGTGTGGCAGTAATCAGGCCTGGGGGTGATAAACCACAGTTAAGTTATTTTTTAACAAGGGGGGCAATCACTTTTTCACACAGGGCCATGTAGATTTGGAGTTTTTTTTCTCCCTTAATAACGTAAACCTTCATTTAAAAACTGCATTTTGTGTTCAATTATGTTATCTTTGACTAATAGTTAAATGTGTTTGATGAGCAGAAACATTTAAGTGTGACAAACATGCAAAAGAATAAGAAATCAGGAAGGGGGCAAATAGTTTTTCACACCACTGTAGATGGTTTAGCAATTCATGTTTTTTTTTCTCTTTTTTTTAGAACATTGCATTATTCTTTTTGTAACATTACAGTGACCTGTGTTAATTAGATTTGCTTTGACAATCTTTGCTCACTGAGGTGATGGTGTTCAGAAAAAAAAAATATAGCTGGAATTAAACATAACCTGAAATAATGACTTAGAAAGGACGCTATGCTATTACGTATCTGGCTAATGGCCAAGAACTTTCCCATCTACGGGTATACCTGGGGGACATGAGCTGCCATTCAGGTTATTAGATTATCACATTACACTATCTCTTCAATGCTGTGAGATTCTGTGATGCTGGAGAAGAGCTGAGCTAAGAAAGAAATCCTGGGACACGGCCATGGCATGACCCCAAGTGTTAGGAATGAGGGAGAGACTGCAGAAAGATTATATGAACCTGCACCTGTTTACCGCTCTCTGGAAGGTGGTAATACTGAAAGCAAGAGTACTGTAAGAGAGAGATTTAACGCCACACACAAGGAGGTGTCAATCATGACAGAGTCAGTGTGTCTAGCAGATAGACAAGAAGCCGGTATTATTTATAGGAAGGCATTTAGACATACCAGATTACATTATTTGGCACTCACTTGTGGTCAAAGTATACATGCAAATTTCTTATTTGTGTACTGGTCATATTTGGATATATATGTGCATCTGCATGACCTCCTGCAGCGTGTATGGGAGTGGGGCTAGGGGCGGGGGGGGGGGGGGGGGCTCCTGTGGACATATGCCTTGTTTCTGTTTCTCTGTTTGGCATGTTTTAAAAAAGGCCTCCTGCAATAAGAAATACGATCCAACTGCTTTAGTACCCAGGGGGCAATGAGTAAATAAGACCTTGCCTTGCCATCACACTCATTTTACTCTCTCTTTCACTTTTTTCCTAGTATTTCAGTACTCGCCATGCATGAAATGTATTCAGTGACTACATAGGGAAGGGGATCTTTATCCATATATCTAGCAACTAGGTTCAGTGATGAAAATAATTTCACAGACACGTCACATGAATGTTAGTAACAAGCTCATGCCACATGTTTTAATATATGACAGCTGCCAACTGTGAAAGCAGTCTATTTTGGTGGAAGTAATTACTGCAATTGAGTTGTACGCTTGGGTGGATATGGGATTGACTGCTGGTAAAAAGTAGCAGAAAAGCACTACCGAGTTATTTTTATTAAAGCACACATGAAGTGAAGCGTCCTATGGAACTCAGCCTCGCACTTTATTCTGCAGAATGTGGCATTCATAAGAAGCGTGAGGTATGTATTTTAGTAAGCTGGGTTTATAGTGTACAGTATGTAAACACTTACTGACCATTCATTGCAGGTTTCATTCATGCCTAGTGGATGATATTTGAGTCGCATGCCAGTTGGTGAGCTCTCACAATCAGAGAAGAGCAGATGAATTAATTTAACATCAAAGTGAGATCAAAATGTACTGTAGGCATGTGTAAGTGCCATATCGTACTTGTTATGAATTTGTTGTTGTGTTTATTTTATTTTATTTTATTTGCTGTTATTTCATTTATTCTACCTTGTTCTATTCATTAGTAAAGCATTAAATATTAAGTTTGTTACATAAGCCATAAGCTTTGAATTTCTAAGTTATGCATCCATTTTGACAATCGTAAGTTGGTCTGTGATGTCATTCCACTATTACATGCATTTGTGTGACTGTCATATGATAGAGAGTTCAGTTTAGATGCGGAAGGCTACGGAAACACAAGCTTTTGAGCGTAAGCTGGGAATGTAAGATACAACAACTAGGTTGTTATAACCGTAAGCTCCCGTAAGTAGAGATATACAACAAGAGTGTTGTTATATACCTAAGCCAAGACTGTAATTTACAAGATACAGCAAATAGGTTGTTGTAAAAGTCAGAGATTTGCAAGATGCAGCAACTGGTGTCTGTAATCACAGTGGATTTACTCAAGACGACTGTATGAAGTGTTGATTCTTTGATGCTGACAAAATAAACTACGAGAGACGAAGACATCATCGGACTTCAGTTCTTGTGAGTAAATGATCAAACCAAAGCTACGCGTCAAAACTGGTGAAATAATATGACCGCATCTACAGCATGTTCCACCTTATAAAAGCTTCATACCACAGCGTGCTGACTATAAGCCATGTCTTAACCTTTAATGAACTGGATAAATATATTAATTCAGTCATGGAACTGTATTATTTAGTCATCAAACATCCAAGTACCTGATTGCACAAAAAAGGAAAAGTAAGTAGGAGTTCAGCTACTACTATACGTATTGTTCTCTTAAAATATGAATTATTTTCAAATTCATTCCCCGAGTCAGATCGACAGTACTGACCCAGAAAACCCAGCAGAGAGAAACACAATTAAAGTAGTTCCAGCTTGTCCACCCACTCACTGGGGAGCAACACTATGTTTGTTGAGTCACTCAGTGAAAAGAAATAAAGAAAACCTAACAGGAAGAAAACATCCACACTGGTGACGTAGCTTCCCAGAAATGTTTTAGTCTGAAGGGGCCAGCATGACCTTAGTGTTGTAATGTCCTGGTGCTTTGACGAGTGCGAGTTCTGCGATATTCTAGCTGGCTAAATTTAACACTAGCATACCAATAAAGAGTTTCAGTAGGAAATGTTCTCATCTGTTGCGGTTTGGAGCAGTGCTCATAGCTAATTAATTTTGATTCAAGCTACGTGCAAAGATGATCAGAGGTGAGGAAAAGATGGAAAAGTTGTGGAAAAGAGCTCCCACTTTTTCCTCATTCAGTTGAAGGCACTGGACAGAAAAAAAAGTTCATAAGGTCTCAATTCCTCCAGTCTGGTTATTTTCTATCAAGTACTCCAAAAATATTGGCATCCTTGATAAGAATAAAATTGTTCAGGTAAAATAAGAATGTCAGACCATAATTTTAATTTCAATTGAATTAAATCCGAGGAGGCTTAGGGCATAAGGCGGGGTACACCCTGGACAGGGTGCCAAACCATTGCAGGGCACACACACATGAACCCACACTATGGGCAATTTGGGACCGCCAATTAGCCTTATCTGCAGGTCTTTGGACTGTGCGAGGAAACCGGAGTACCCGGAGGAAACCCACCAAGAACATGGAGAACATCCAAACTCCATGCACACAGAGACGGGAATCGAGCCTGGCCGGGAGGTGCAAGGCAACACTGCTAACCCAGAAGAAACCCACCACCATGCCACCGATAGCATAAATTGACATTATTAAATAATACAAATATACATAATAGAATACAAGCATCATATAATTTTTCATTATATTAAAAGGTGAAAATAATTCTGTACTGTACTGCATATACAAGGAACATTATCTGTAGCTTAGACTGCTTTGGTGGTAAATGGAATACTTTTTTATAATTAATAGTTTTTAGATGTCCATCAGTCAAATATGCCCTTTGATCCCTAACGTTATCAATACAACTAAAGCAATACAATCAACTGGGGGGGGGGGGGGAATCATTCATGACTCTTTTTATCATTTCCCGTTATCTTTTTTCATCTCCAAGCATTACAGTCATTCGTATACAAATGTTGATGAGATCCACATCTTTCCATCCAAATGGACATCTAGTTACATTGTATCTTTCCTTCTTGTCAATCAATTCCAGCATCTTTAAATGACTACATGAGAAACAAGACATTTCACCCCAAATTAAGTGCAACAAAGAGAAATTCTTGTAGAGCTTGTACTGAACTTAACAACTAGCATTTCTCTTCTGTACATCTTCATCTTAAACCAAAGCTGAAACACATGGGACTGGAAATGTGCTATTTATTTTGGAGAAAAAACGAAAAAAAAAAGAAAGAAGATCATGGCAAGCAGTATTACTCCCAGAGGCAGAGCTACATTCTGGGGTTTATTCTATAAGGATATAAATTAAGCTTCAGTGTGCGAGAGGGAAAGGGAACATTGTTCCAGGCAAAGATGAAGTACACCAGAACCAGTAAAGCACTGCCTTCTTCCTTTATTGCTCTCTCCTATAGGGAGGTTTGGGTTAAGAGCAACATGTGCTACCTATTACATCACCCAATTATGATTTCAGATTTTATATGATTTATTGTAGTTTTTTTTTTAAGTGTGCAAAATGTGATAATGTGGAACAAAAGAGAAAACAGGCTGGAAAGTCAAGAACTGTTATCAATCAGTTAGACATGTTACAATGCAAGTGCTTTCCAGCATACACAAAACATGGAAACAGCTTTACAAACACAGTGTGGAAGGGAATCAGGGTTTTTTGTTTTGTTATTTCAGTATGATGAATAAAGTTGGATACAGATATGAAACATGCTCACTTGAGGGAAATTGTCTCTGCCATACACCAATCAGCCATAACGATAAAATCACCTGCTTTATATTGTGTAATCTTGTGTCACTGAAACAACTCTGAACCATCAAGACCACGAGACCTCTGAAGATGTGCTGTGCTATCTAGGATCATGCAGTTAACAGCAGAGTCCTGTAAGTTGTGAGATTTGGCATTCATAGGTCAGACTTGTTAGTCCAGCACATCCCATAAATGCGATCAGATTGAGATCTCAACAACTTGAACTCGTCATGTTTCTCAAACTTAAATGATTTTGCAATGAGGCGGGATGCATTACCCTGCTGAAAGTGGCCACTGCCATCAGGGAATACATGGTCTGCAACAATCATTGGTATTTTATGTTACATAGTAACATTCACATGAATGCCAGGACCAAGGGTTTCTCAACAGAACATTGCCCAGAGCATCAAGCTGTCTTTATTGGCATGCATTCTTTCCATAATGCATCCTGGAGCCATCTATCGCCCAGGTAATTGAGGTGCACATGCCCTGCATCCACATGAAAACATCATTCGTCAAACCAGGCCACCTTCTTCTGCTATGCTTCCCATGCAAATTAATGAGCCTCGGACACCGATGACTTTTACCAGTTCACCAGTTGTCCTTCCATGGGTTACTTTTGGTAGGTACTAAGTCTTGCATACCAGGAACACAATGTGGCCCTTGCAGCCTATATCTACAGTAACACCCCTTGGGAGTTGTCAATATAGAGATATTATCAATGTTATTCACTTCACCTTTTCACCTGATTCTAATGGTACTGTATGGTTGATTGGTCCATACTAGAAACTCAAATTAGCTAGCTTGCTTCACAATACATGCTGTATGCAGGTACTTACTCTAATCTCAGCATAACTGCTTAAGTCTGTTTTATGAAGCTAGCTATATTGGTTTGATATTTCGTTAGATATGCCGTTTTGTAGAAAGCAAATAAAAAAAAGAAGAAAAAAAGAAATGTAGGAATTAGTGCAGGACTTTTTGTGCCATCTTTTACATCCAGCATCCATTTAAATCTCAGGCTGAGGCTTTTAGTATTTGAGGCCAAATCCTTTTACTAAACAGAAATCAAAAGAATGAATTGCATTTTAAATCCTATCAAGAGTTCTCCTAATTTTGGCCAAGTATGACATAAGTGTCCCTCTTGCTAAACATAGAGGGAGATGCCATATCTAATCTGCTTTGGAAAAAAAGAAGGCACTGCTCTCAGCTGCGTCTAATCATATAATCAGAGGGATGAACTGTATAAGCAAAGTTTTCATTACTCAAAGAAATGAAAAACAAAAGTTGTTTTTTGCCATTATTTGTTCAATTAATCCGTACAGAATTAGTGTATGAAACACAGGTGCTATCCGCATGTCCAGACAAACCAAACAACAGCTAAAACTGAGCATGTGCTTGTACTGTAGAGCACAAAAATGTCATTTTTTCTTTTTCCTGTGTATGTGTTTGCTGCAATCAAAGAGCGTGCAGTTCTCATAAAACAGAGGGCAGGCTGAGCTCCACTGGACCTCGGGCTGAGGAAACTTCACTAGAATTGGCACAGGGAAGAATTCAAGGCCTGTTTACCACACAGCACGCACTATTTAGTTTGTCGGTTTTGGCGCATCTCGTACATGGATTAATTCCCACCCACCTGAAATAATCTATTTGATGTTTGGGAGCGAAAACAAAAGGACCTAAACATGATTATGGATCACAGAGAAAAATGTTTAATTGGCATGCTTTAAGTTGTTAATGATCATTTCTAAACACAATCTTAAACAAATCCAGATAAATATCTCTCATCATTTACCAACACAAGCACACAGACTTACAAGCCAAGAAGAATATTCTTTTTTCTTTTCCTCTTTTCTTTTTGTACAAGAGCCAAGTCATAAACATGTTTCCAATTTCCCTTTTCACTCGCTTGTACTTTATTCACACTGTCAACATAAATGTTAAAGAGATTACAGTATATGTGAAGATTAACTACAGGCTAAGATACTGAAAAAAAATCTGGTACCATTAATAGTTCTGTTTCATCTGTAAGGCAAATGGGCTTCATGTCACACACCATTGCATTAGGTATGTTATTACACTTTCTGGTACTTAATGATTCTACACCAGAGACGTTTAGTTGAGATGGTTTTTCGTATTCCTGAGAAGTGTCCACTAAGGTTTTTTATGTAAAAGTTCGTGAGTTTATTCCACAGTCTTAACAGTTATCCTGAAATGTTAAATGTAAAGTTAATTGTATTAATTGCTGTCATATCAAAACAATGTACATTTATTCATTTTCTATACCACTTAATCCTGTGTTCAGGGTCGCGGCTCCTATCCCAGGAGACTTCGGGCACTAGGCGGGGTACACCCTGGTGCCAATCCATCGCAGGGCACACACACATACACACACTCACACACCCAATCACAAACTACGGGCAATTTAGGAACGCCAATTAGCCTAACCTGCATATCTTTGGACTGTGGGAGGAAACCGGAGTACCCAGAGGAAACCCACCAAGCACGGGGAGAACATGCAAACTCCATGCACACAGAGACGGGAATCGAGCCTGTCCGGGGAATCGAACCCAGACCCTGGAGGTGCAAGGCGACAGTGCTAACCACTACACCACCGCGCCGCCAATGTACAAAATAAAATATAAATCCTTGTTATTTTGAACCAAATTAAAATATTTGGGTACAGCTATATTCTTGCAGTAATAATCGCTTCAAAAGGTACTGGGAACATGAACTCTCAAATTAATATAATCTGTCGGTGAAATGCAAAGAAGTTAATATATACAGTACAATATATTACATGTAGAATTCAAAATTTTCATTTAAGTACCTGTAAAATGTAAAAAAAAAAAAAAAAAAAAAAAATATATATATATATATATATATATATATATTTATTTTTTTTTTCTAATATTATTTCCTCACACTATTGACAATTATTAAGCTCAGTGTTTTCCATGTCAGTGTTGGTGCTCTGGTTTCCTCCAACCTCTCAAAAACACACCAGATAAAGCATTTCACATGAGGCGGTTGTTGATGTGATGGTTATCATCACGTCTGTGATGTGGTCATAGGCACCAAGGTGTAGCCTGAGTACTGAAGATATCATACAGTGGTGTGAAAAACTATTTGCCCCCCTCCTGATTTGTTATTCTTTTGCATGTTTGTCACACAAAATGTTTCTGATCATCAAACACATTTAACTATTAGTCAAAGATAACACAAGTAAACACAAAATGCAGTTTTTAAATGAGGGGTTTTATTATTTAGGGAGAAAAAAATCCAAACCTACATGGCCCCGTGTGAAAAAGTAATTGCCCCCTGAACCTAATAACTGGTTGGGCCACCCTTAGCAGCAATAACTGCAATCAAGCGTTTGCGATAACTTGCAACGAGTCTTTTACAGCGCTCTGGAGGAATTTTGGCCCACTCATCTTTGCAGAATTGTTGTAATTCAGCTTTATTTGAGGGTTTTCTAGCATGAACCGCCTTTTTAAGGTCATGCCACAACATCTCAATAGGATTCAGGTCAGGACTTTGACTAGGCCACTCCAAAGTCTTCATTTTGTTTTTCTTCAGCCATTCAGAGGTGGATTTGCTGGTGTGTTTTGGGTCATTGTCCTGCTGCAGCACCCAAGATCGCTTCAGCTTGAGTTGACGAACAGATGGCCGGACATTCTCCTTCAGGATGTTTTGGTAGACAGTAGAATTCATGGTTCCATCTATCACAGCAAGCCTTCCAGGTCCTGAAGCAGCAAAACAACCCCAGACCATCACACTACCACCACCATATTTTACTGTTGGTATGATGTTCTTTTTCTGAAATGCTGTGTTACTTTTACGCCAGATGTAACGGGACACGCACCTTCCAAAAAGTTCAACTTTTGTCTCGTCTGTCCACAAGGTATTTTCCCAAAAGTCTTGGCAATCATTGAGATGTTTTTTAGCAAAATTGAGACGAGCCTTAATGTTCTTTTTGCTTAAAAGTGGTTTGCGCCTTGGAAATCTGCCATGCAGGCCGTTTTTGCCCAGTCTCTTTCTTATGGTGGAGTCGTGAACACTGACCTTAATTGAGGCAAGTGAGGCCTGCAGTTCTTTAGATGTTGTCCTGGGGTCTTTTGTGGCCTCTCGGATGAGTTGTCTCTGCGCTCTTGGGGTAATTTTGGTCAGCCGGCCACTCCTGGGAAGGTTCACCACTGTTCCATGTTTTTGCCATTTGTGGATAATGGCTCTCACTGTGGTTCGCTGGAGTCCCAAAGCTTTAGAAATGGCTTTATAACCTTTACCAGACTGATAGATCTCAATTACTCTTGTTCTCATTTGTTCCTGAATTTCTTTGGATCTTGGCATGATGTCTAGCTTTTGAGGTGCTTTTGGTCTACTTCTCTGTGTCAGGTAGCTCCTATTTAAGTGATTTCTTGATTGAAACAGGTGTGGCAGTAATCAGGCCTGGGGGTGACTACAGAAATTGAACTCGGGTGTGATAAACCACAGTTAAGTTATTTTTTAACAAGGGGGGCAATCACTTTTTCACACAGGGCCATGTAGATTTGGAGTTTTTTTTCTCCCTTAATAACGTAAACCTTCATTTAAAAACTGCATTTTGTGTTCAATTATGTTATCTTTGACTAATAGTTAACGGTTTTTGAAGAGAAGAAACATTTAAGTGTGACAAACATGCAAAAGAATAAGAAATCAGGAAGGGGGCAAATAGTTTTTCACACCACTGTAGCTGTGAAGGAAACTAGCACAACAGCAAAACCTTGAGAGCAATATTGATTTTATACATCAGTTTCACAAACACCTTTTATCATCAACCGATTATGACTTATTTGTTTACTTAACCAGTTATTCTGCTTTACCAACACATATTCTTCAGTGACTGGCGGAGATGGCGACCAACAGTTTGTGTAATTGACAGGGGTAATTCTTACCGCTTAAAGCTGAGGGGAATAAAAGAGTCCACATATTCATTTCATTAAAGTTTGGGTTCCGGGTTGAATCACAAATAGCGTTAAATGGAACGCTAGTACACTATTTAGAGTATACAATCAACTGTCATACACACCAAGTAGGGCCTTTGATCAGGAATTAGAGACTGATTTTGGTGTTGTGTTAGATGCTAGTTACAGTAACTTTGTAGCTGTAAGTAAAAGAACATTGACTTTGAATGACTTAGAAGCTATTTTTGAAAATACAAAGTGCTGTTTATGAACCCATAACATTATCAAATATGTTTTCTTGCTGAAATGCTTCTGTGACAGGATTGTTTTTCCATATGGGGTTTGGGGGACTCATGGACGTTAGAGTATTATGGTGAACTTGTACGTATGTAAAGATGCTGTCTTCCACAATGTCACTGATCACTCAGGTTAGTAAACAGTGACATGATTGGTTGCTTTACATCCCAGGGAGCCCTCATGTCTGTTTCCTTCTGGCTTTCCTTTTTAATTATGCTGTCACAGGTCTGCCGGAGTATCTGCTTGAACTCTGCACTAAGTATACATTCTAGTGAATGCGCAGGTCGTCTGGTAACCCGTGGACCCCGCGGGTCGGGTTGGGGCGGGTAAAGAAATTGTCACTTTATTTGCGGGGCGGGTCATTAAAATCAAAATTAAATAAAAAATCCATGTATGTTGCATGCAATTGCCTATAGCCTATATTAAATATTTGGGAATATCTATTTTCATAATTTAAGAAGTTCTTTGATAAGGTTACGTCACGCGACAAGTCACAAAAGCACCAAACAGCTACCTCCGCCAGTCACAACAAAAAAATTAAAAATAAAAGTGAAGATGGAAGACGAGGTGTCAGTGGTTATAAATTTATATTATGTCAGTGGTTATTTAGCGTAGGGCTGTAAGCTGTAGGCCTGCCCTATACAAATCTAAAATAAAACATTGTTTAGCCTAGATTACAAATGCTGCTTTGTAAATGTTTAAAATGTGTATCATTGTCTTGTTATTAATATGACCTGATTTATCGTTCATATGTTGTTGCCAGTTTACAGGGCGATGTTTCCAAGCACTTTCAGGCTGAAATAAAGGCTATTTTCATTTGAATTTCACTGCATACAGTAGTATGTCTATTCAATGGTCGCGGGTGCGGGGCGGTGCGGGTTGTAAAAATAGATACAGTGGTGCGGGGCGTGCTGGGGCAGCCATATAATTTCATAAAAGCGGGACCCGCGGGTTGGAAAAATACCTGACCCGCGCATCACTAATACAACTTATTTCTCCTTCTCTTCGGCTCTCTCTTCTTCTCTCACCTATTCTCTTTCTTCTCTTCTCTCTCACTGTCTCTCTCTGTCGAGCTACACATGTTGCTCCTGAGCTGCAAGAGATCCAGACTGATTTCCTACAGTATACCTAAGCCTCCAAAAACTAATTGGACTCCATATTAACTAAGATTTCAACTGTTATATTAAACATTCAGCCGACCTAAAACAAGGTATGACTGCAGATCAATTCCTGCTATCTGATATCACCCAAATGAGGATGGGTGATAATGCTGGTTTGTGATAGTGCTGCTTTGATTGTATAATGCTACTTCGTGACAATGACGATGCTTGATGGGTACAGTTTTTTTTTTTTTCAGATAAATCTTATCCCAAATCTCCCCTATGGGTATGAGGAACCCTTTTCCAAAATATTGCTTGAGAGTTGCTACGGTATTAGCTGTATTGTCATTTTGCCATTGAAACCTGTAATTAACATTACTTTAGCTAGACCTGTCCATCAGGGGTAAATTAGTTAAAAATTAATTAGAAGATCTTAACCCTACATTGTCTGAATCTGGCAGACAATCTTCTCCACTCCCACTCTCTGACTTACCTTCTGTTCAATCTGTTACTGTTGCTTTAGTAGAGAATATTGTGGTTGTTAAAGTGGTGCTACAGTCCAACAGATCCAACCCTGTTTTCTTGATGGGTGCTATTAAAAGCAAACCAGAACTCGAACAACCATTTATCTCCATGCCACTTCCCTACAAAGGCAGGTACTTCTTATCTTCTTGGGGTTGTTGGTCTCTTTGGCTCACATCTCTCCGACTTTTGGTCTTGAGCACTTGAAATCTCACTTAGAGAGGCAGGCAAATCAGAGACATACTGTAGATGACAAGATGTGTAGGCCATACCTACTATAGGAATTGTTCAGGCTCCACACCATCTTTCACAATATTCATGCACCCTTTGCAGTAGTGAAAGTCAAAGTTAAATTGCTGCAGCCTCAGCAGCCACCGAGTCAACCTAGAGCTGGTTTTCAGGCAGTTGAAGACACAGGATACAGCATAATATTTAGTGGAGACCTCCTTCTTGTGTCAGTCAAGATAATAAGGCCATTGCTTCACAGCCCAAATAACTGCCAAATACTCCTTCTCTGATGTGAAGTAGTTGTGTTCTGCCCTATAGAGAGCTCCGGATGCACAGGTGATCTCTTCCTTCACATCTGGAGGCTGCTGGATTAGAACTGCTCCTAGCCTCACATCACCGGTTTCAGTCTGGTGTTTTCAGTGCCTGCTTTGGTAGATCAAAACTCTCACAGTCACACCAACTCCACCGTCTTTTGCTTCAAGTTGTTCACTAAAGTGGCAAGGTATGCAAAGTGAGTGGATGCATTCATGACGGCAACCTACAAAGCCCAAAGTATTTTATTTTGAGGTCCTATAGAATAGCATATTCACTGTGCTGGGCTTTCCTACAGTACATCGGTCACTACTTTCTTGTCTAAGACAATACTGCATGTCGCAAAAACTTGAGCTTTCAAAGTTCAAAGTGAGATTTGCAGGGTACAGTTTGGAAAGTACAGCATTGACACCTTTCAAGTGCTGCTTAGGGTGGGGAGAAAGACAATGATGTCATCAATGTATACAAAGCATTTGTAGGCCCCATAGTTCGCCTGGGACTGTTTCCATAAGCCACAGAAACTTCACTCCCATCTAACAAGCTGAAACACTATGCACTGTTTAGAGATTCCAGTATGTCATTGGCATTGGATAGGCATGTCTTCTACAATCTATGCAAAAGCAGGAGGGCCCATCTGGTTTCCCCACCAGCACTACTCGAGAGGCCCATACACACTGTGGGGGTTCCATGATGTCATCTTCCAACATCTGTCTTACGTGCTCCTCCATAATATTTCTTTCAGTGGGGATATCTGATAAACCCAGTAAATGAAGGGGAATTTCATGTATGTGATGCTGAATTATGGTGGTCCTTCCTACAAACCGGATTCCAAAAAAGTTGGGACACTAAACAAATTGTGAATGAAAACTGAATGCAATGATGTGGAGATGGCAAATGTCAATATTTTATTCAGAATAGAACATAGATGACAGATCAAAAGGTTAATCTGAGAAAATTTATCATTTTAAAGGAAAAATATGTTGATTCCAAATTTCACAGTGTCAACAAATCCCAAAAAAGTTGGGACAAGTAGCAATAAGAGGCTGGAAAAAGTAAATTTGAGCATAACGAAGAGCTGGAAGACCAATTAACAGTAATTAGGTTAATTGGCAACATGATTGGGTATAAAAAGAGATTCTCAGAGTGGCAGTGTCTCTCAGAAGCCAAGATGGGTAGAGGATCACTCATCACAATCAATTCCCACAATGTTGCGCAGAAAGATAGTGGAGCAATATCAGAAAGGTGTTACCCAGCGAAAAATTGCAAAGACTTTGCAGTTATCATCATCAACTGTGCATAATATCATCCAAAAATTCAGAGAATGTGGAACAATCTCTGTGCGTAAGGGTCAAGGGCGTAAAACCATACCGGATGCCCATGATCTCCGGGACCTTAAACGACACTGCACCACAAACAGGAATGCTACTGTAAAGGAAATCACAGAATGGGCTCAGGAATACTTCCAGAAACCATCATCAGTGAACACAATCCACCGTGCCATCCGCCGTTGCCAGCTGAAACTCTACAGTGCAAAGAAGAAGCCATTTCTAAGCAAGATCCATAAGCACAGGCGTTTTCATTGGGCCAGGGATCATTTAAAATGGAGTGTGGCAAAATGGAAGACTGTTCTGTGGTCAGACGAGTCACGATTCGAAGCTCTTGTTGGAAATGTGGGACGCCATGTCATCCGGACCAAAGAGGACAAGGACAACCCAAGTTGTTATCAACGCTCAGTTCAGAAGCCTGCATCTCTGATGGTATGGGGTTGCATGAGTGCGTGTGGCATGGGCAGCTTGCATGTCTGGAAAGGCACCATCAATGCAGAAAAATATATTCAGGTTCTAGAACAACATATGTTCCCATCCAGACGTCATCTCTTTCAGGGAAGACCCTGCATTTTTCAACAAGATAATGCCAGACCACATTCTGCATCAATCACAACATCATGGCTGCGTAGGAGAAGGATCCGGGTACTGAAATGGCCAGTCTGCAGTCCAGATCTTTCCCCTATAGAGAACATTTGACGCATCATAAAGAGGAAGGTGCGACAAAGAAGGCCCAAGACGATTGAACAGTTAGAGGCCTGTATTAGACAAGAATGGGAGAGCATTCCTATTTCTAAACTTGAGAAACTGGTCTCCTCGGTCCCCAGACGTCTGTTGAGTGTTGTAAGAAGAAGGGGAGATGCCACACAGTGGTGAAAATGGCCTTGTCCATTTTGGCCTCGTCCAACTTTTTTGGGATTTGTTGACACCATGACATTTTGATTCACCATATTTTTCCCTCAAAATGATACATTTTCTCAGTTTAAACTTTTGTTCCGTGATTTATGTTCTATTCTGAATAAAATATTGACATTTGCCATCTCCACATCATTGCATTCAGTTTTTATTCACAATTTGTTTAGTGTCCCAACTTTTTTGGAATCCGGTTTGTATTTTTTATGAACACTAAGGCCCAAGCTTGGAACAGCTCCTGCTTCTGTTACATACATCTGTTGCAATCAAAAATATTACGTGGATAGGTGTGTGTTAGTTAGCACTCTGACGGAGAAGATACAGTATTAGCGTTAGAGAGGGTTAGAGAGCGCGAGAGCAGCGTTATTCAAATTAAAAATTCAAATTCAAATTTTATTTGTCACATACACAGTCATACACAGTATGATATGCAGTGAAATGCTTACACGACTGCTAGTGACCTTAAAAAGAAAATAAAAGCTTACACGTAAAATTAATATCAATAAAAAGAAATACTTAAGAAATAAATTTAACTAGTAAAATAAACTGTACAAATGAGGGCATAATAAAATATTGCAAAATATAGCCCCCCCCTAAAATTTAAAGTGACAGTGGTTGTGCAAATATGCATGAAAGGTGACTAATGAAAGTGTCATGTGCAATGGTCCAGATGTATAAATATTTAGTGCAAGTGTTTATGAATGTGTCCATGATTGTCCAGTCAATGTTGTGAGCTTAAAAAGATGTTATTAGTCCTGTGTGGTGTTGTGATGATTGAGAGACCGTATCGCCTGCGGGAAGAAGCTCCTCCTCAGTCTCTCTGTGTTGGCCTTCAGGGAGCGGAATCGCTTCCCAGACCGCAACAGAGAGAACAGTCCATTACTGGGGTGTCTGAGGTCCTTCACAATCTACCTGGCCTTGGTCCAGCACCGCTTGCTGTAGCTCGAGTGTAGATCAGGGAGCTCACGGTGGATGATGCGCTCAGCTGATCGCACCACCCTCTGTAGAGCTCGTCTGTCCTGCATGGTGCTGTTCCCGAACCAGGTCGTGATGTTTCCTGTCAGGATGCTCTCTATGGTGTAGGAGTAGAAATTCCTGAGCACCTTGGAGGGCAGTCTGAAGTCTCTCAAGCGTCTGAGGTGGTACAGACGCTGCCGGGCCTTTTTCACCACGGTGTTGATGTGACAGGACCATGACACGTCCTGCGTGATGTGAACACTGAGATATCGGAATGAGCAAAAATGTAGAAAGACTCAGAAAGTCTGTTTTAATAATTTAATTAACATAAAGACCACAAACTCGGATCACACTGAATGCACAGCCGGCAACTCTGATCTGAAGCTAGGACTGTTAAATATTAGATCTCTCGCATCTAAAGCAATTATTGTTAATGAAATTATCACAGATCAGGAATTTGATATAATCTGTTTAACTGAAACCTGGATTAAAGAGAATGAGTATGTAGCTTTAAATTAAGCTAGTCCTCCTGGATACAGCTACATACAGCAGCCTCGGTTAACTGGTAGAGGAGGAGGCGTCGCAGTTATTCATGATGAGAATTTGACAATTGTACAAAAACACGGACACAAATTTAATTCATTTGAAATTCTTTATAGTAACATAAGTGTATGTAAGTATTTTGAGTCAGCTCAGTCAATTCCACTAATTATAATTTACAGACCTCCAGGGCCGTATTCTGAATTTCTTAGTAAATTTGCAGATTTCCTCTCAAACCTAGTCGTTTCTGTAGACAAAGCGTTAATTGCTGTAGATTTTAATATTCATTTTGAGAATCCAGAAGACCCTCTAAGAACAGCATTTATGTCCATACTGGACTCCGTAGGCGTAAATCAGTGTGTAGTAGGACCCACTCATAAAGCAGGTCACACTTTAGATCTAATAATATTCTTCGGATTAAGTATAAGAAATTTATTCATAATTCCACTGTCTGAAGTTCTCTCAGATCACTATCTTGTCTCAATTCAAGTGCGTCACAGTGATAATGTACGCACAGCGCCGCGCTACCGTATTAAACGTACATTCACATCAACTACCACACAGAGTTTTATCAGTAATCTCCCAGAGTTACCAACTTCGATTAGGCCACCGTATGACCCCACAGAACTCGATCAGGCGACTGAATATTTAGAGTCGTCATTTCCTTGTACCTTAGATAATGTAGCTCCAGTTAAAAGAAAAATTATTAGAGATAAGAAACTCGCTCCCTGGTATAATGATCACACGACCAATTGAAAACAGACTGCTCGGAAATTAGAACGTAAATGGCGTCAAACTAAATTGTTAGTATTTCAAATAGCATGGAAAGAGCATCCTAAACTATAGGAAAGCTCTTAGTGTAGCTAGATCAACGTATCTCTCCACTCTTATAGAAGAAAATAAAAATAATCCTAGATTTTTATTTAATACCGCAGCCAAATTAACCAGAAATAAGACCACTACGGAAATCTCCACAACAACATCATGCAATAGTGAGGACTTCATGATCTTGTAAATATTAGGCATAAAATTGAGGCTTTGAAACCGAACAATGTAATTGATGCAGACGTTAACCTACAGTAGCCATGTCAGATCGGAACCTAGAACACTTTACTCCCCTTGAAGAGAATGAACTAATTTCACTCATCTCTTCTGCTAATTCATCAACCTGGATATTAGATCCTATACCAACACATTTTCTTAAACAGATAGTACCAGCAATAATAGAACCCCTCTTGACAATAATTAATTCCTCACTCAGCAGTGGTTATGTTCCAAAATCTTTTAAATTAGCAGTTATCAAACCAATAGTTAAGAAACCTGACCTCGACCCCTGTCAACTGTCCAATTACAGGCCAATATCAAACCTTACCTTTATCTCTAAGATTCTGGAATAGATAGTAGCGGAGCAGCTATGCTCATATCTACATAGAAATAGCATACATGAACTGTATCAGTCAGGATTTAGGTCTCATCACAGCACAGAAAGCACAGAAACAGCACTCGTTAAAGTAGTAAATGACCTCCTATTGGCCTCTGATCAGGGTTGTGTAACTATCCTTGTATTACTCGACCTCAGTGTAGCTTTTGGCACCATTGATCATAGTATTCTTCTTCACAGGTTAGAAAATGTAGTAGGAATTAAGGGTACAGCGCTCTCCTGGCTCAGATCCTATTTGACCGATCGTTATCAGTATGTAGACTTACAGTAAATGATGACTATTCTGCATGTTCTCTAGTGGAGTTTGGCGTTCCGCAGGGTTCAGTTTTAGGCTCACTGCTTTTTTTCTCTTTACATGCTTCCTCTGGGCAACATAATCCATAAGCATGGTATTAGTTTTCATTGTTATGCTGACGACACACAGTTATATGTCTCAGCAAAACCTGATGAGAAAAACCAGCTTACTAAAGTTGAGCAATGTGTGCAGGACATCCTGTAAGAAATTGGATTGCTAATTAACTTCCTTTATCCTGCTTAATCCTGATAACTGCTTAATCCTGATAAGACAGAAGTTCTAGTCATTGGACCGCATTCAGCTAGAAGTAAGATTTTAGATCACACTGTAACTTTAGATGGCCTTTCTGTTCCATCAAGTGCAACAGTAAAAGACCTCGGCGTGATTATAGATTCCAGCCTTTCATTTGAAGCTCATGTAGATAATATCACCAGGATAGCATTCTTTCACCTCAGAAATATTGCCAAGATAAGAAATATATTGTCGATAAACAATGCAGAAAAACTAGTTCATGCTTTTATCACCTCTAGGTTGGACTATTGTAATGCCTTACTGTCTCGTTGTTCAGCTAGGTGCATAAACAAGCTTCAGCTAGTCCAGAATGCAGCAGCGAGAGTCCTCACTAGAACCAGAAGATATGAGCACATCACCCCTATCTTATCTTCACTGCATTGGCTCCCTGTGAAATTTCGCATTGATTTTAAAATACTACTCTTGACATATAAAGCATTAAATGGTCTCGCGCCGCAGTATCTGAGCGAACTGCTAGTGTCTTACGATCCGCCACGCCTACTTCGATCAAAGGATGCAGGCTGCTTATCAGTACCGCGTATTATGAAAACTACAGCTGGGGGCAGAGCTTTTTCTTACAAAGCCCCAAAATTATGGAATAGTCTTCCAAATAGTGTTCGGGACTCAGACACAGTCTCAGTGTTTAAGTCTAGGCTAAAAACCTATTTATTTAGCCAAGCATTTTTATAAATAGATTAGCCATAAGGTAAAGGAGCAGATCTGGGGGACTCATGGACGTAGAGTATTATGGTGAACTGGTATGTTTAGATGCTGTCTTCCTCACTCTCATTGATCACTCAGGTTTGTTGACGGTGAGGTGATTGTTTGCTTTACATCTCAGGGACCCCTCATGTTTGTGTTTCCTTCTGGCTCTCCCTTTTAGTTATGCTGTCATAGTTAGTCCTGCCGGAGTCCCTGCTTGCATTTTACAGTAAATATACATTCACATTTATACATTATGTGACTGTGACCATACCTAACTGCCATCTCTCCTCTTCTGCTCTTTCTCCCCCTCTTTCACTTCCTTCTCTCCCCCTGTCTCCCCCTTTCACTTTTTCTCTCTCTCTGTCGAGCTACACATGTCATTCCTGAGCTGCCAGTGATCCAGACTCCCTCTGCCCTCCGGACCTGTCTGACCCATCCTGGTGCCCTGCTTCTGCTTGGAGATCTCGTCACATGGATGCCCCATGTGTCTCTTTGGAATGCGCCTGGTGTCTGTGGATGATTCTCTCTACCTAGAAGACGGTTCTGGCCTCGACTGGTGTTGGCAACTGTTTCTCTGGGGAATTGACAGTTCAATAGTTCAGGACTGAAAATTCCTACAAGTCTACCTGAGTCTCCAATAGCTGAACTGTCTGCCACCTAACACACTGTATAAATGCAGATCATTTCCTGCTATCTGTTTCACCCAGATGAGGATGGGTTCCCTGTTCAGTCTGGTTCCTCTCAAGGTTTCTTCCTATTACCATCTCAGGGAGTTTTTCCTTGCCACTGTCGCCTGTGGTTTGCTCACCAGGGACAATCTGACCATTAATTCTTTTGATTGTGTAAAGCTGCTTTGAGACAATGTCAATTGTTAAAAACGCTATACAAATAAAATTGAATTGAATTGAAAAATAGTGGAAAGAGGAGGAGCCATAGCCACATACAAATTTACAACCTGTCTTGGTTCTGACATAAAAGACCTCTTTCCATGAATCATTAACATGGGGGGGGGGGGGGGGCGTTAGGCTCCGTCAAGGGGGCCGCGTTTGACCTCGGGGAACATGCTTTTTTTCTATTTTGATTTTTTTACTGTTCTAGAATAAAGTGCACTACATTAGGGGGCAGTGGTGCTCTCATTCGCAGAGTGTGCGCAGGCCAGGGA
This sequence comes from Channallabes apus, assembly GCA_030522415.1. Taxonomy (NCBI): domain Eukaryota; kingdom Metazoa; phylum Chordata; class Actinopteri; order Siluriformes; family Clariidae; genus Channallabes; species Channallabes apus. The sequence continues at coordinate 21,704,300 of CM060128.1, read as the reverse complement.
GCATTCGCTCGGTGGTGTAGGCCATTGTATCCATAGTCATTAATCCAGAAATCATCTCTGATTTAAAAAATCAGCTCAAGTTATTTTATATATTTTTGTTTTGCAGGTTAAAGTTTTTGTTTTATATTGTGCTCCTGAGTTAATGTTGGTGATCAGTTTGAATGCATTATTATTTATTGATTTTATGTATTTTTTTCAGTATCATATGGTTTGACATGGTCAGTCAAATAATGTTTATAGTTTAATTAAGGATTTATTATTATTATATTTAGACACTTTAAATCTTCTCTGTTAAAGTTAATAAAGCTATTCTTTGTTGTAAGTTGGTCCATATTTCTTTCTTTTATATTCTCTTATACGTTGTGCAGAGGTGTAGTTATAACAATTTTATAGACAAATTATACTATTTATAGTCGCGCGGGGGCACGAGATGTTTTCTTCTTCCTAGGGGGGTCATGACAGAAAATAATTGAGAAGCACTGACCTAAATTAAGTTAGGACTAAGACTGTGTTTTAAAACCTGGACATAAAATTAGTGGATAAGCCTTGTTTCTATGTTTCTTATAATAATAAAATCATAAAATTCTTATAATAAATGAAAAAAAAAAACAATTATGAAGAAAAACGTAGAACATACAGGTTTGTGTAGAAGTTAGGGACCTGTCTGTTATTTCCATGTTGTTGTTTTTTTTTATAATAAAAAAATCTGATCATAGCAACTCTAAGTTTTAGGCAAATCCAACCTCAGACGAACAACAAAGTACAACTTTTTTCACCAATCCATTATTTACATGGTAAATAAATAAAAAGAAATACTAAAATTAAAAGCTTTAATACTGTAGCTTGTCGTAAATGTAGTCCACATTTAGCAGCAATGACTTGAAGTAATTGTTTGCTGTATTCCTTTATTAGACTCTCAGATCTTTTTGGTCTATTCTTCTTTACAGCATTGATTTTATTCATTGAGGTTTTTGGGCATTCACTTATGCACAGTTCTGTTAAGGTAATGCCACAGCATTTCAGTTGGAAACCACAATTAATTTATTTTTAGCCATTTTGGTGAACATTTACTGGTGTGCTTTGAATCATCGTCCGTTTGCGTAACCAAATTTTAGCTGTCACAGACATTGGTGCACATTTGCTTTTTAGAGGAGTTCATCGTCAATTCAAGGACTGCAAGATGCCCAGGTCCTGTCACCAGAGGTGGAAAGAGTAATAAAATTTTGTACTCAAGTACAACTGTTACTTCAGTGAAATTTTATTTAAGTACAAGTAAAGTTAACATTATAAAAATCTACTCAAGTAAAAGTAAAAAGTAGTTCATTAAAAAATTTACTCAGAGTAAAAGTTACCGAGTTACTTTTTTATTTATATTTTTTTAACAGCGGGGGTGGGATGAGGCATTCTAGCGTAGTTCAAAAAAGATAAGCAGATATAAATCTCAAACTAGTAGTTTTTAACTGAAGGAACACCTTTGCATAATAAAGCTGTTGTCTTTCTTGTGCTTGAAAATCAAAGTGGTCACTTAAATACGGTGTTACGTCCCAGTCTAGGGTCATACAGCAAAAGAATGGTTCAGGGTTCTATTTTAAACTGTATGGAAATGGTGGTATATGGCAGAAAGAACTAGATCCAATCATTAACTGATGAAATAATGAGGTTTGTATACACACACACACACACACACACACACACACACCAGGAGGAGGAGGAGGATCAGATTCAGAATGGACCCAGGCCAAAATAATAAACAAAATGGTATTTATATTTAGTAGCTAGATTACCTGCAAAAACAAAAAAAAAAACACACAAACAAAAATACAGGTACCTTCCCGGACTCCCTACACCAAAAACAGTGAAATTATCTACAAATATATACAAAGACCAACCAAACCAAAGGGACAAAGCAATAATCAAAGTCAATGGAAGGCAAAAAGTCAAACCGGAATACACAACCAAATATCAAAACGCCAAAATCACAACCTCTTTCATATTTCCCGCGTCTCTCTCCGGTTTAAATATGGTCGCGCTAGTCGATGACGTCACTCTCAAGGTGGAAGGTCAGAAAGATGCCGATGTCAGAAAACCTGGAGTGGAGTCTGGAGCGGCGCGTGACCAGGACATGATACACACGCGGCGCAACGGAGCATTTATACAAGGCATAATATTTTTATTATTTTATCATTTTCATTCATTTATTTTTTCTCAGTAGCGAATATTATTTAAAATGTAGCAAATTACAATACTTCAAACAAAACGTACTTAAGTAAAAGTAAAATTACAGATTTTTAAAACTACTTTAAAAAGTAGAAATACACAAAAAAGCTACTCAATTACAGTAACGCGAGTAAATGTCATTCGTTACTTTCCACCTCTGCCTGTCACTGCAAAAAGTCAGTCTTGTGCTTTGTTTAAATGCAGTGTTGGAAACCTCAGTTGTGCTTTTTTTTTAGACAGAAGAGGCTTTTTCCTGCCATCTCTTTCAAGCGAACCATACTTGTTCAGTCTTCTTCTAATTGTGCTGTTGTGATCAGTGAGGCCTGTAGGGTCTGAGATCTAACTCTTGGTCTTTTTTTTTTTTTTTTTCTCTGCGCATTTTATGATCTGACCTTGAGGTGAATGTGCTGGGATGTACACTCCTGGAAAGAAGTGGCTTGAATGTTTTCCACTTGTGAATAATCTTTTTCACAGTAGAATGTTGAACTTACGCTGTCCAGGGTGTACCCTGCCTCGTGCCCAGAGACTCCTGGGATAGGCTCTAGGTCCCCGCGACCCTAAATACAGGATAAAGCGGTAGAAGATGAGTGAATGAATGACTGTTGAACTTCAAATTGTTTGGAAATGGTTTTTATAACCCTTTCCAGATTGATGTGCAGCAACAACTGCTTTTGAATTTTCCTCTTGGCATTGTGTTACACCTGAATGCTCCAGACCAGCAAACTGTCAAATCAAACTTTTATAGAGGTCTGCACACCTGCTGATGATCAGTTAATCATGGGCTGAGGATTAGCAGCACCTGGCTGCAGCTTACCCTCTTAAATCCTGTGGAAGCAGTAAAGGTATTAAGTATTGCCAGCATGTTTTTCCATTTTGTCTTCATTTTTGTTAAATACATAATGGCACAGTGAAAATAATGTTATATATGGCACAGTGATAATAATGTTGTTGTTCCACTGAGGTTGTACTTGCCTGATACGAAGACCTGCTATGATCAGATAATTGTAGTTATGGTTTTAACCACAAAACAACAACAACATAGAATTACATGAGGGGGGAAACTTATACAAATGACTGTAGTTTAATATATAGCTTTAATATATAGTTTTAATAAGGAGATATTAACATTTATTAAAGTTTTTTGTCAGCAAATTATAATGATCAGTAAGTTCTCCACTACGAGAAGTTTGGTTCATGCTATTTACTTTTTTGCACTCTGCTTTGTGTTATTCACATCAAAAGAGAATGGAGACTAGTGAAATAAAATTTGTTTAAAGCTTATGTAAGATATAAGGAAAGTTGTAGCAGGACATGACTTGATTTGCGGAACCGTGATACTATATATAAGCATATAAAAATATGAATTGTTAATTAATAAATAAAATTTCTAAATCATTGGCAGATTGCCATAAAAGGAGAACACAGTCACACTTTTTCATTTATCTATTTGTTAAGCAAAGACGTACAGTATCTGCCATTTTCACTTTTTAGGAATACACACCGCATTGCTACTCAATGAACACATCTGGCCAATCTGGCCCAGAGAGTAGAGCTGTCACATCATAAGCAGCTCGTTTAGCTTTCCAGTCAGTTCATTTCAGCAATCCTCTCTCCTTCGTTCTGACCTTAAAGGTGGTGGAAAATGCATATAAGAGTCTTGTGAAAATATGAGGTTAAAAGTTTTTTTTGGTCCAGAGTCATTCCACCTTCAAAAAGTCATTCCACCTTCAAAAAGTCATTCCACCTTCAAAAAGTCATTCCACCTTCAAAAGCGCAAGGCTTCGCCCAGGGAATCTGCAAGTGTCCCGTAAAACTTATAAAGGTAAACATGAAGGTTCAACCACAGGTTTTATGGTAGTGCATACTGTGTACGTGCTAATTTCTGTCAGCTCTTTAAGTGACAGACAGATGAAAGTCAGTAATGCTCTGATACGAATGGATCACTTGGATCCATTTGTATCAGTTATGTGTACTATTTATCAGAAAAACATTGGTAAATGCTCAATAGAAATAGTTTATATACCGTTGAAGGATTGGAATATTTCCTTACATCAAATATTTAGCTATTTCCAGGCATTTTTTTCCTTAAATAAGACATCATGTTCCAATCATCTCTCTTACTCTCGTTTCATGTGACCTAGCCATTCTGTGCTTAACTGGAGCCTCGCATGCATGTCCCCTAATAATAAAGAGTGCTCCCAGCCGACGCCAGTGAATGTTATTTATTAGAGCAGATAGAGGGCCCCCTGTGCCTGGATCTTAGCCAGCAATGCATTGTATATGATGCCGATTGAAGCCCTAGTGATGTAATCCTTAGGGAGATCTCCATGACCATGACTTGGCTCCACTCATGGCTTCAAACGGTCCAGGGGGTAACGAGTGAGAGGACCCACCAACAGTGCACACACATTCACACATGCACTGGCTGGACCACAGGAACATTGCTGCTGAGGGTAGAGCTAACGACCTAACATCTGGAAATATCTACATGACGAGCTTTTGCAAGAAAGAGTCTTGCTTGAAAAACAAATACAGAAGGAAAGTATATGAATAGATTATGGATGGATTAATAAACATTAGAATTAATGAATAAGAAAAAAACCAAGATGGAAAGGAAGAATGTTAGCTTTCAGAACATGTAATTTTACAACAATGCTAATATTGTGCCAGTACACATTGTGCTGAAACATCATTACATCACACTGTTCAGAACAATTTGATCAAAACCAGAGAAAAACAGACTAGATCGGTTTTATGAACATTCTGCTTTGTTGGTCATTATTATGTCATAATAACAACCCCTGACTTGTGTGGTTTTTGTGTGTATGTGCAACTGATGTACACTGATTAGCCATAACATTGACACCACCACCACCACCACCAGGTAAACTGAACATTGATCACCAACCATACACCAGCAAACTGATGACAGGATCATGAGCATCCAAAGCTCTAGTGATGGGAAGTTTGAATCATTTAGTGACTCGGTTCTTTGAATCTCATTCATCAAAATGAACAAATCTTTTTTGAGTCATTTAGTTCATTTTGTTCTTTTGATCGGAAATAAAATTAAATGTTGCATTTTCAATAAAACGACCCCCAATACAGGCGGCGCGGTGGTGTAGTGGTTAGCACTGTCGCCTTGCACCTCCAGGGTCTGGGTTCGATTCCCTGGCCAGGCTCGATTCCCGTCTCTGTGTGCATGGAGTTTGCATGTTCTCCCCGTGCTTGGTGGGTTTCCTCCGGGTACTCCGGTTTCCTCCCACAGTCCAAAGATATGCAGGTTAGGCTAATTGGCGTTCCCAAATTGCCCGTAGTGTGTGATTGGGTGTGTGAGTGTGTGTGCCCTGCAATGGATTGGCACCCTGTCCAGGGTGTACCCCGAAAAGTGCCCGAAGTCTCCTGGGATAGGCTCCAGGTCCCCCGCGACCCTGAACACAGGATTAAGCGGTATAGAAGATGAATGAATGAATGAATGAATGAACGACCCCCAATACGTCTACACACAAAAATTGTGGCTATAGTTCCAGTAATGAAAACATTACAGTCCAGCTAAGGACATAATTATTTATATTATAATAAACAGAATGAGTAGCTCACCTCTTATATCTTCCAGTCTGAGTCGTTCATTCTTTTGAATCTATTGCACCACATAGCGTCTCAGAAATCTCAGAGTAGAAGAGTCATTGAATCAATAATCTCTCAATTCTGCTTCCTGTACATAATCTACAGAGGTTTTGCGATGATTTGCGTATGTGTGCCCAGTAGAAAATTAATGAATCACTCTTTGAGACTACTTATTCTTCTGAGTCACATTAAAGATTCGTTCAACAAGAAGAAACGACCTATCACTAAAAGGATCACTCATCCGGTCTGATCCCACAGAAAAGCTAATGCAGTACAAATTTCCCAAAAAATCAATACTGGCCATGATAGAAACGTACCAGAACACTCAGTGCTCCCCAGATGCCAATCGTATCAAACACCCATAGCACACACCAGACAAAGAAATCCGATCCACAGACGCACCAACAACTTGACAGGCCAGACAGCACAGCTCCAGAGGGCCTGTGGAGCCACCCTGCTCGCACTATGGGAACCTAAAACTTACAGTAGGTGGATTTAATTTTAATAGATTTAATGAGTTGGCTGATCGGTGTATATCTATATACTCTGGTTCATTCATGAAAAACAAAAACTGACAATCTAATCTAGTTTATGACACTCAGACCAAAGTCAAGCCTTATCATCCTCTTGCTTAACATTTATGTCAATACATACTGTACATAAACATACATTTGGCTGCCTCAACCTATCCATGAAGTATGGATATAATACATATGGTCCCAATATCTCAAGGTAATTTATAATGACGTTTATGGAGAGTATTTTATCCCCAAGGGGGACGGGATAGAAATGATAGATGAATGATTGCTTGGCAGAAAAGTCACTGGTTTTTTGTTTAGATAAACTATTTTGCAAATTCTATATTTTTTCATTTAACAGCTACTGGGAATGTCATTTATACACACACACACACTTCACCTTCTTCCAGATTTATTAACTTTTTTCCCTATTGCAGTTATTTTGCGTAATAGGAATTGTACAATGCAATACCTTTTTTCTTTAAATATCGCCATTACCTTATTTTTTTGTGCATGTGCATCGCATATTTATACCTCAGGGAAAGAAGACATAGTTAAAGGATAAAGTTATCTGCGGATGGGGCAGAAATCTTATCATGAAATTGTCTTGAAAAAATCTTTAATGTTATAAAATTTTAATATTGTCTGACATTTTATAAATAATATAAATTTGTTAATAAAATTAATGTTGGAATTACTTTTTTGTGAGAACAAAGATGGATGTTCCTCCATTTGAATAAGTGGAACATTCATTTTAGCCTGTGTAATTTTATTTTATGTAATCAGTTTTTAAAAGCGCCTATAATTCTGGAGATGTAGAAAGATAAAAAAATCAGCACCATGTCAAAAAAAGATACTGGGGTTACGTCACATGTTGCCAGCTGCCAGGCACCTAGTGGGACTAGAAGGAAGGTTCCCGTAAGCCAAAGCGATAAAGAAGTGATTGAAAAGACATGAAGGGGCTGAGAGCCAAAATGTGGGTCAAAGGGTTACTCCATCCGGCAGTATACAGTACAGTACATCACACACATACACACAGGAATGTTTACATGCGTTAAAAGTATGTGAGAGATGCTCTGATTGCCAGGAATTAATTCAAAACGTTGCAATTCCTCAAACTGGGAATGAGTAGGATATGGGAACACTGAGAATTCAGGAAGAGTAACCTGCCAAGAGATGAAGGAAGGGGAACGAGGAAGGGGATATTAGACGCCTCATATCGTCTCGTCTGCTAATCTGGACACATCCAAGCTAAGAATGGTGTTGGTAGTTATATTTGTCGTCTTTTTTCCTCGGCAAATGTTGCCATTGACATTCTCTCCCACACCAACAGACCTGCACACACACATTCCTGCAGCTATATTTATCTAGCCGGATTACACTATTGTTCCTGAACTATCTTCCCATGCTCAGCACTGAACTTACACAAGATAAAGACATACAGTAGGTGCTTAGCTTATCTGATTCAATAAGTACGGCACATGACAAACTCTTCAGGAGCAGTCGTGTCCTGTACACATCTTCTCACTGCAATTGATTTGAACTTGACACCAATATAAACAAATAAAATTGGTCATGTACAGGATTGCATGTTTTAAAAACTTTACACAATTTTTCTGAACCAAGTAAGAAGCATACTTTTAACTGCAGTACTTCCTTTAGCCACATGAGGGCACCTGTCTGTTTTTAATTCATTTTGTCTTCTGATGCTGAATTCAAGTCATGCAGAAACAGAATATACAGCATTATATTATTATACATCATCAGTAAAGGAGCATCAATAAAATAAAGTCCTTTATGAGAAGGCAGAGGAAGACGTATACTCTGGAGTGACTTACGGGGGGGTGTTTCTGCACTGGGAAAGCCCCGAACAAGATTTTTAATTAATGCCATATTACCAGCATCCACATGTTCCTGGAAACTTTACAGTGTGAAAGCAATATATAGAGATTGTACATGATGATAACATCTGCGTATGTGTGATATTCCTTGTTACAGCTTATGGCCTTCTCATAATCAACCATACACATGCAGTAATTTTATGGATTTATTTCAGACAACACCACAAAGACAGTCTTAAAAAGCTGTTTCCCTTTTTATAAACACACACAGAGAAAGAAGAAAACACACAAATTATGAGTCAATAGTGTATATAATAACAATTTAACCCCCTCTATAGAAGCATGTTTATTTAAAACAAAATACTCTGTAATGTTCTATTCTCAAGCCTATTCGAGTCTTAAGACAATCCTAGAACACATTTAGGAGGGGGGGGGGGGAGTTGTTGATATATACAGTAATTGCATACCAAGCTGAGTTATCTGGTCCAGTCCATTTGACTTCAATGGGGCTCGTTACCTAAAATGAGTTTGACATCTCGAGTCTAGTGGTTAAGGGAAAGTGCTTGACAGGTCAGAGAAAACAAATCAGATCAGGTTACAAATGATCAGATAACCAAATACATGAAGAAAACAGAATGTTTATATGAGTAAGTGAGGAAATAGGAGATTGAGATAGGCCAGGTTGTCCTGAGGTGCTTCCAAGGTCACAGAAATTGTGTTGGGGCACAGGAAAACTGGTGTGTGTTAATGAGCACCGCATCGCTGTGCTTGAATCTGCATCACTGGTTTCAGCTCTCAGTTGTGACATGACCTCAGTTGGATTGAGATTTGGGGAATTTGGTGGCTGGATCACCAACATGTAACTCTGCTAAGCAGTGTGTGATGCACTGAGTATTCTAACACTTTTCTGTTGTGGGCATCATTAATCTTTTTTTTTTTTTTGTAATTTGGGCTATCCAATCCATCCAACTGTTGTCTATACTGTTTATCCTGACTGAGTAGTCTGAAGCCCAAGCGTGGACTGTTCCTTGGATACGTGCCAACGTACCATACATAGCACAAGCACACACTCAGTCATACAATATACAGGCAATTTGGATATATTCATTTACACTGCATTTATATTGGGTTGGAAACTGGAGTACCTTGAGGGAACCCATAAAACACAGGGAGAACATGCAAACTGCATGATTGAAGGAAATCCAAAGCCCTAAATTTAGTTTGATTGAAAATTGTTACTTAAATGAAATTCTAATCTAACTATAAAGTCTGTGATATACAGAACATCTGTGTCTCCCATTACTGCTGCTAAAAGTCTGGGCTGTGTAATCACATTGTGTAAAGTTTTTTTTTTTTTGTAATCAGGTTGTGAAATGTATTTGGGTTATAAATAGAACCAGATCCTGGCAAATCCATTTGATATTATATTATCTCATCTGCGTTCATCTTGCATTCTGGAAGTACACCTGCCGGATGCTGGATGGCTTTATGCTCTCAGCTGTCAGTTGCTTATTATTATGGTTAATCTAAAAAATTACGAGGCCATAGCACAAGTCATGTGGCATAACCTTTTGGCAAAATTCTGTCTGAGGTTATTTCATTATTAATGTCATCTTGTTGCAACAACAGCAAAAAAAATTTTTTTTTAAATCCATGGTCACAAACTGCTGCTGGATTTCATCACCGAAAAAATGTGCTTTGCGAATGTCTTTGCTCTGAGTTTTGTCAAGAAAATTAATACAACATGGAAGTGACACGGACCCGGGTAAAATACTTGCAGAAGACCGGTAAATGTGCTGTCTGTTTGTGGAGGATTATCTGTCTGCTTGACATACTTTTATGCAAAGAACAGAAAAAATATATATATTATACTGTATATATATATATATATATATATATATATATATATATATACACACATACACACACACACATGTATACATATATATATATATATATGTATATGTATGTGTGTGTGTGTGTGTATATATGTGTGTGTGTGTTTGTGTGTGTATGTATGTATATATATATATATATATATATATATATATATATATATATATATGTATATGTATGTGTGTGTGTGTGTGTGTGTGTGTATATATGTGTGTGTGTGTGTGTGTGTGTGTGTGTGTGTGTGTATGTATGTATGTATATATATATATATATATATATATATATATATATATATATATATATATATATATACACAGTGGTGTGAAAAACTATTTGCCCCCCTCCTGATTTCTTATTCTTTTGCATGTTTGTCACACAAAATGTTTCTGATCATCAAACACATTTAACTATTAGTCAAAGATAACACAAGTAAACACAAAATGCAGTTTTTAAATGAGGGGTTTTATTATTTAGGGAGAAAAAAAATCCAAACCTACATGGCCCTGTGTGAAAAAGTAATTGCCCCCTGAACCTAATAACTGCTTAGCAGCAATAACTGCAATCAAGCGTTTGCGATAACTTGCAACGAG